>VOPJ01010573.1:0-111967 GCA_014673585.1 Semibalanus balanoides | reverse complement strand
GAAGGAAATCTAAGCAACTTTTGCAAAGGAAAGTTTGCTTCAAATCAGCTACCAATGCATGAGCAAGCGAAATCCAATAAGTTTTCAGAATAGTGTGAGACTTTTTTGAATTTTGCTCACCCCAAACTCCCAATCTGGATCCGCAGCTGCCCATACCAAAGACCCATGGCCATGGTGACAGTCGATGATGCATATCTACATCCAAGGCGTTTACATACGGTATAGGAATGTAGGATTATTTATCATCGAGATCGATATAATTTATACAACAGGCAACCACACCACGGTCACAATCGTGATCGTCTGTGAGTCACAATGTACACAGTGTATGTCTCAAATCAAGAATTCTTCGAAATGTGCAAATCCGTGGTACTACCAAATATGGCTACTATATAGAAAATGTTTGCGATTAAATGTTTTTTATCCCCGATTTGTTTAAAAAAAAACATTGTTCCAAGGCTGTATTTTAAAGTTCATCTGGTGTTTCGACAAATTAAAATAAATTTAAGCAAAGTTGTACATGCAAGAAGATCATAACATTACTTTCTGGCAAAATACGGTGCATGAATATTGGGGGGATTATCCCCCCCCCCCCGCCCACCCTCAAGATTGGGGGACGCGTCCCCCCCCGTCCCCACCTGTGGCGCAGCCCCCTGATATACTATTATATATATATATATATATATATATATATATATATATATATATATATATATATATATATCGCGCTCGCACTTTCTCCGCTTTACGTTTCAAGTAGGGTGGGTACCTAAGTGAAGCCGGCGTACGGCCCCACTTTGGGACGTAGCTACGGCCACATTGTGCCACTCCAAGGTTACGACTACGGGGGTAGGTGCTGCCATCTACTGACCGTTTTCTCAAGCATCGAGTGAGCGGTGCTGCCGTCCGTCTGTTGTTCAATTTCACAAGTATCGATTGCTGGGTGGTGCCATCTGTTGTCCGTCTTCACAAGGCAGGAGCGAGAGATGCTGCAATATGTTATTCATTTTACAAGCATTAAGTGAGATGTGCTGTCATCTGTTCTTAATTTCCTAAGCAGGACGAAATCATGGGCTGATGGCTACTGGTGTCAGCCTGTATTATGTGGCTTGTTTTCCCGGAGGAGAGAGGGGGAGAGAGAGGGGAAGAGAGAGGGGGAGCCGTGACTTACCTATTATTACGAGAGAGCGCGAAGCACGCAGCGAGTCCTCATCGAATACCGTATTTTTTATCATATATAAGCGGCCGACCCGGCCCGGCTCGACTATAACGCTGGTCAGAATCTTATATCTTTTGATACCTGCATCCGATTGACACGCGGTCTTCGCCATCTGATAGCTGCATCCAATGACATTATGATTATTTACATGTTTTTGTACGTGAAGGGTCAGCATGGCGCGTGACACGTGCCGCGTCAGGGGTGTCATAAAATATTATCCTGCTATAGCTGAGAAACGGCTGGACCTGTTTAGCTGAAATTTTGTGTGTGTTTTGACTGGCAATGTTGCTTAGGTCAAACTTTGGATAACACTGAACGTGCACACGTGCCGCCCTTTCCGTTCACAAAATGACCTACAAAACATCGTTGCAATACCGGACCTGCATCTCGGCAACCAAAAATTGCAAAGACACGGGTCAAGCACAGATGTGTAGAGAAACGATCAGCCCAGTGTATACACTATGTGTCGATCAGTGGCGCGTGGTACGTGCAAAGTTACCGGCTATACAAGCGTAAATTAATGGCTTATGACATCTTCACAATTTAAATCAGTGCTCGGCACCTATGGGACGTTAAGCGATGAAACAACAAACACTAATGTGTAGACCAACGTATCGTCTATAAAATGCATGCAAAAATGTAGGTTTTAATTCAGTTTTTGCCGTCTGTAATATTTACATTGCCGATTTTATAACATTTCCTTCAATACACCACCATAGCATCAAAACCAAAGGTGCTTAACGATAAAAATGATGCAGCTGTAAATCGCAATCAAATCCAATGTATTTTTGCCTACAAATATGAAGTTTATAATTGCAAATAAAAAATAACGCTGCAAAACCTATTTAGTTCAAAAATTAAAAGTATTGATTTAGTTCGGATCTACTTGAGAAGGTAAAACAACACATGTAGCCAAATCGATTCAAAAGCATGCTTCGCACAAAACGTACCTCTTTTGGGTGATTGATAAATTGACGCGGGTTTATTCGGGCTCGCTCGTCCTTTTGCTCGCTCGTCCTTCGTCCTTCACTCGTCCTTCGCCAAGGCACTGCGACACCCATGGAGGCTTGAGAGTTTGCGACTCTATTTAGGGAGGCTAGGAATAACCCAGCAGCAGAATAATTACGTCTCCTATACCGCATAGCTCCAGAGTGGTTTGATGAAATTCTTCAGCATGTAGTTCCTCGCCTGAGAATGGAAGACACCAACTATCGAGCACCTGCACCCATATCCGCGAGGCAGAGAGATTGGCGTTGACTATCAAGTAAGTACATGCTTTTCTTGTTTATTTATTTATTAGCTCATAATCATCCAAGGCAATTCCCAGTGGGTATCTGGTGCAGAGACTATCATCGGTGCAGAGCCCAAACCCCAAGCCCAGCCCAGCCGAAACCCATGAACACCAAGCCCAGACCCAGACCAGACCCATTCAAATTCATAGTATTAGATACCCAAGCCATTGGGGGCCCATTCAGATAAGGCATATCAATTATTTCACAAAATTCCAACATTACCTAAGCCATGTTGACTTTCATAATATTAAACGAAGTAATATTAGGCACCTGTGTGTTGGCTGCGATTTCAAACTTAATCGAACACCTTTGCGTCAACATTATTATTGGATCAGACCTAGGATCAGACATGGTTTAAAAATATTACTGCCTTATAGTTACTTACGATTTATTGTTGTCATACAATTGCCAAGTCCTAATTGTTTAAAGTATCCTATTCGAATAAGAAGCTATTTACCTGGTTTAAACATACCGGTTGTCAAGTAAAATAACCTGAGCGCACATTATTTCCAAAATTGTCATACCCATGCCCGCCCAGTAACCCATGAAAAAAGTCAAAAAAATGCATACCCAACCCAGACATTTGGAAGAATTGAGTGGGCACCCATGGGTGCACCCAGCCCATGATAGTCCCTGATCTGGTGCCATGGGCTTAAAGCAATACATTTGTAAATTATAATCATGACACAAATATAACATATCAATGTAGATACCCTGCCTTCCAGCAACTATCTTCAACAAGTCAATGCTGTGATCACGTTTCCTCTCCGCTCATGTTCCGTTCGAAAAGATAACTACAATCCATCTTTCCAACGTCAAACGCTCCCGTCGAGCGGAACGGGTCTTCTTCGCACCAACACGTCCCGGTTCACACTGCGAGCGGGAAAAACGCGAGCGCAGACCGTCTGGCGTTCAACGCAGCAGCGCTTTTTCCCTATTCCGGCTATGCTCCGTTTACGTTCCGTTAACGTTCCACTCGTCCCCGCTCCCGGTGTGTACCGGTGTGGCGTCTTACTAGTATAGATGATAGATGCATTTATGATTGCACTCGAATATACGTGCTATTAATGAAAATACTTGCTACCGACGAAAAAACGTGCTACTGACGGACGGCACACCTACATGTGAGAGTTCTATACAAATAAATGTATTATCTTTTTTAAACATACGCTTAAAATAATGATTTTTTAAGAAGGCAAACTACAAATGAGAAAGCGTAGGACAGTTTACCATTTTGCATTACGAATTTGTTATCATTAACCATTGGCGCCCCTGTAGGCCAATGTGGCCTCCATTGAGGGCAAAAATGCCGCCGCCCCGGACCAGCCTTCCGAAAAACCCACCCCTAGTATGGTGCAACGGTACTGCGCTGATGCAGTGCCCCGAGGAATGTATTGCAAGTGCCAAGTAACAAGGGTGCAATCTGTATGCATTTGTTGCAAGATAGTGTTGACGTATACCAGATGCCCGAGCCATAGAGTACTGTTGTTGGTTTATTAATCCATAATGCAGAGGGTAAAACATAACAGCATAATACAACAACACAACAGTTGTGTCCATTTACAAATAACCAACAACATCTTTAGCCGTAGACAGACACTTCTGCTTTAGATTTTGTACAATATATTATACAATTGGGTGACCGGTTTTGCACGTGATGTTGCAAAATCATGCTCCCCACATCGAATCTGGTGCATTTTGATGCGCGATTCCGATATTCGCATCAGATTTCAAGATTTTGCAATTCCTAAAGCTCGCCCAAGCCGTTTAAAAAGATGCTCCACATCAGCACATTTTTGCGTGTTTTGCGACACTGATGGTACATCAAGGAGTTAAGTGTACATGTGTTTGCAATTAAAATTAAGTTTGTTCATTGGCTAAAGTTCATTTACACAGAGTGACCCTCTTATCACACTCTGCGTCCCTCAAACTGACTTTTAATCGGGGTGGTCATGAAGAAATCGCTAATTGCACCCTAACGGCGATGTGATGAACTATGGTTTCATAGGTGGCAGCGCCCATGATTTAAGGCTTACAGCGATTGAGTATAATTTATTTCGCTCTTTTAGACAGCCTAAGAGAGGTTTCAGCAATACATCACGTTTATAGATAAATTACATATACATAATGTTCAATTAAAAAGATTAATTAAAACTGAATACCTACCTGCCTTTGAAAACTGGCAGATACAAACTGATGATACGATGGAAAAGTTGAATTTCTAGGAAATGGCGCTTACTTTAAAATTTGCTCAGAATGCAACTTGCAAATTATGTTCTATCGGATGAGTGTGAGGCGTTTCAGGGCTTGAGAAAACGTTTGTTTTCTTACGCTTCATCGACAATCTACACGCTCGGCCGCCAGCTATAGCTCTGGCCAAGCGCGCCTCCGCAGATCAGCTCTGTAGTAGGTACCGCCACGCTGGCTGCAACTCTTCCACACCGGCTGCTGCTTGCTGCAGCTCTGCCAGAACCGGCCGTCGCTGTTTGCAGCTCTGCCGGAGCCACTTGTGACAGCTCTAGTGAATGAATGATGGTTACAATGTAAAATGATCCACGACTTGAAATGCCAAGTGTCCAATGCCTCGCAGAACTTAAACGCAATATAGTACGTTGAATCCTGTTAAGACGTGGCGTGAGGCTGTCGATGCCGCTAAGGTAGGTGCCCGGAAAGCGTCCAAACTCCCAGTCCATCTTCGCTGGCGACAGTGGGAGAGGATCCAGTAATCCTCCCTGAAGAGTTCTGGATCCGCTCACACTGTCGCAACTGCAGCAGACGGACAAGGAGCCATGTGTCGTTTTCTATAGGCCTGGTAGGGCCCAGAAGCCCTACCAAATAATTTTTCATATTTTAACTTTAAGCCTATGGCGTTTATGGTAAGAATGAGTTGAAAATCTCTAAAGTTAACATTGGATCCCTACCAATCGTTTTCAGAAGAACATCGCCACCTGACAGGAGCTTGGGACGCTTTCGGGCACTACCTCAGCGGCAACACAGCCTCACCACGTTTAAACATATCCACTTTTTGGTTTTGAGTTTTGGCAGCGTTTGGACACTGGCATGTCCAAAGTCTGGATTTAATTTACACCGTAACCATCATCATCACTAGAGCTGTCACAAGTGGCTCAGAGCAGAGCTGCAGACAGCGACGGCCGGTCTGGCAAGAGCTACAGCCAGCAGCAGCCGGTGTGGAAAGTTTGTAGCCAGCGGTGGCCGTACCTAACTACAGAGCTGTATCTGCGAGAGGCGCGCTTGGCAGAGTTTATAGCTGGCGGCGAGGCGTAGATTGTGATGGAAGCGTAAGAAAACAAACGTTTCTCAAGACCCTTAAACGCCTCACACTCATCTGATAGAACATGAGTTTGGCAATGTGCATTCTGAAGCAAATTTTAAAGTAAGCGCCATTTCCTAGAAATTCAACTTTTCCATCGTATATTAAGTTTGTTATCTGCCCAGTTTTCAAAAGGCAGGTATTAAGTTTTAATATCATTATTCATTGAACATTATGTGTATGTAATTTATCTAATAAAACATGATTTGTTCCTGAAACCTCTCTAACGCTGTCTAAAAGAGCGAAATAAATTAACTCAATCGCTGTAAGCCTTAAAAATCATGGGCGCTGCACCTATAAAACCATAGTTCATCACATCGCCGGTTAGGTGAATTGCGATTTTCTTCATGACTACCCCGATTAAAAAGTCAGTTAGAGGACGCAGAGTGGTGGATAAGGAGCGTACTACTGTGTCAAATGAACTGGCAATGAAAACAAAACTAATGTAAAATTGCAACACATGTACAACTTAACTCCTTGATTTACCATCAGTGTCGCAAACACGCAACAAATTGCTGATGCGGAGCATCTTCAAACGGCTTGGGCGGTCTTAGGAATTGCACATATTTACAATATATGATGCGAAATTCGGAATCAGCGCATCAAAATGCACCAGATTCGATGTGGGGAGCATGACTTTGCAACATCACGTGCAAAACCGGTCACCCTATTATACAAGTATACTATAATTATTTACGCAAAGTACGTCCGAATTGCTGCAAGTTACAAAGCAATATCAGTCTTATCACATTACTGCTTTATTACTAACAATATGTGAATACACACTCTTGCCACTTTGTAAACAACACCATCGCTTGGAAACTTATCACACTAACATACACCTTACACTGGTACACAATTTAACTCCTGAAACGCGAGTTACACTTTACCATGGAGTCATAATACCATGTAAAAAGTCACGATTTTTCTTGCAGTTTACGACCAGCGGTAAAGCACGACTCCCTGGTATGGCTTCTAGAGCGAGGGCACTACGGCCCTCTAAACGGGTTAAGCTACTCCCCTATCCCACAAACGCAGACGGCGACTAAGCGGGCCAAGGATTGATCGCCACCCGTCTTTTCAGTGATTATTCAGTGTTGCCGATGCTCGGAGAAAGACAATGCCGTCTACACTCGCTGACTCTCTCAAAGCATATTTTGACTGCAAATCTGATCCGTGACTCGCGGCATCTTGAACAAGTGGTGATCAGAATGCAAAGGGAGTCCAATTTTATATCAGTGTAACCAAGCATGCAGCTTAACAAACAGAGTATCCTAGACAGAGGTTTATGGTACTCTTTATGGGTATCAGGGTACTTACGACCAGACAAGGTCAAGAAACAGCTATGTTCGCTATCGTTACTCTAGCCCTCGCCCTGCTTGGGGTCATTTTGACCCCCTGAGGCTTTTCTAGAATATCGGAAAAACAGCGGCGAGCAGCGCCGCGAAATTTTGCACTGCTGTTGGAACAGCAATTACCCACACTTGTCAAAAATTTGACTTCAGGTCATGTCAGGTCAGGTCACCAGGTCACGTCAAGTGACCTTGCTTTCCAAAATGTTTGTGATCGTACCAAAGCCACAGTTTTTTCCGAAATATTTGAAACTTGCAGGGTTTTATAAAATCATGAGTACCTACAATTGGGAAATATCAGATTTTTGTATCAGTGACCTAAGGTCAGGTCAATTTCCTGACCTCTTCAATATAAGTGAACGGGAAAATAAAAAATGTTTCCTATTCAGAAATTTTTTATTGGATCAAGCATATTCTTTCAAAATCATGATATTTTAGCTCATTCTGGATGACCATGGTACAATTGTTGCTCAGTGGTCTCTACAAGGTCATCTGAGGTCATCAGCAATGATTTGCTAATAACTCTTGATAGAAAAGAGATAAAGACGAGCGGATGATACCATTGTGTTCGTCTCGTCTGGCCGCGTCGCCCCATTTGCAGCATGTCCTACCTGGGCACCAAATGACCTTGACCTGAGGCCAAATTTTGAAATTGACTTTAACAGGTCACCAAGTATATTTTTTAAGGGGCCTCGACGAGACAAACACGATGATGTTAAAATAATTTATATATCATTTTTATATAAAAATGTATTCAGGAAAACGAAATTCTACCAAAAACTGCATTTTTAACCTTTGATGACCTCTGGAGCCTAATCTATTGATCTGAGCTCAATTTATAGGCCATCCAGTGGCATTTAATTTTTGATGAGCTTTCGATTGCCTTTTTCGTTTGTTCCTAGCTATCATAGTTTACTAGATATACGGGGGTTGTTCGAAGCGAAGTCCAAAAACTGTTAAATTTGACCTTTGATGACATCTGGTGACCTTGATATTGAGCTTAGCTAAAAATGGTCTTTGTAACTTTGAATATTAATGTTGAGAGTTTTTGAGCATTTTTTTCTGCGTCTTTCTATCCCCCTTCGTTTTCGAGTTAGAGGGGGTTATTTTGACCCCCACCATGGTGAAGTTGTCTCGGAGACCCACCAGGGCGCAGGCTAGAGCTCAGCTCCAAAATACATAAGACAAGCATAGCCCTGTTTGCGGGAGCAATCTGGGCAGCGAATCACCCGGCACCCCTGGTGACGCCTAGATAGGAGATATATCGTTCGATTTCCGGATTAAATTCCGAATTCCGGATTTCGAATTGCCCTACTGGTGGTTGCCAAAGTATTTCATCCCATTGCAAATGGTTATTGAACAAATGGCATGGATGGAATTGGAAAACGGTCCAGAGCAGAAAAGCTGATCCAAGTTAAGATGAGATGATGCAAATAGTTGCCAAGATTTCTTTGGAACTACTGGAATACTTGGCAATAGAGCCAGACTGTCCCTTGCGATCGCTACGTCAACGATGCGGCGAGCTGACGGCCTTTTAGCGACCAATGCCTTATTTACCCCTGCCTTATTTCTCCCAGCAGAAGAGATGACCCTTTTCTCGCGGCAGACGAGATGACCTTTTTTCTCGCGGCAGAACCAGAAGGGACCGGCCCTTCGCCACTCCCAAACGACAAACATCATCCCGTCAGTCCCTGATATGATGTGCCCACGTCAGCCGCCTCGTCCCCGGCGCTGGTCACGTGATCAGCACGTGACCAGCACAGTTCAGCACTGAACAGTCACGTGACATCGCCCGACCGCGCTGCTGTGAGTCACGTGACGGCCGACTCGAAGTCACTTGACATCTTGGGTTGGAAGTACATCATGTCACGTGTCAGCAGCCACCAGCCATCCTCCAGGTCACGTGACAGCTGGCGACAGCAGTGTTTCCGGTCACGTGATCACACCTGTTCGAACAGGTCTGATATATGATAGCGCTCGGTCCGGAAGTCGGCAGAGCTGGCGGCCGCCGGCGGGGTCACATCTGTCGACCTGAGCCACAGTCCTGCCGACACAACAGGTCACAGGTCATATCGGGTGACCTGAGCCGCAGTCCTCATGTCACAGGTCACAGGTCACAGTTCATAAGTCACAGGTCACAGGTCACAGGTCACAGGGCACAGGGCACAGGGCACAGGGCACAGGGCACAGGGCACAGGGCACAGGGCACAGGGCACAGGGCACAGGGCACAGGGCACAGGGCACTGGTCACTGGTCACTGGTCACTGGTCACTGGTCACTGGTCACTGGTCACTGGTCACTGGTCACAGGGCACAGGTCACTGGTTTGTGTTTATTTGTTTATTTAATTACAATGAGCAACAGGTATTCACCCAATTACAGCTCAAGTCGAGTAATTAAAACATGCGACGACACGACAGCAATGCACACACACACACACACACACACACACACACACAGTTGATTAGGCAAATATGTAACACAAAAATATGATACTAAAATAGAACAAAAGTTCATGAAGCAGTAAAGATGAGTGAGGTAAAAATAAATATAGTAAACAATATTTCACAGAAATGCTGTGAGGCTACAAAGACATAAAAACGCTTGTAAAATAAGACATGCGATCGGTAAACGAGGCAGCCCCATATGAGTAAAATCAGAAATAAAAGTAATACAACTCGCGAACTCGGTTCATACCTCGCACACGCACACGCACACACAAACCTAACTCACATCATCAACATTCAACAGTGTTGTGCAGCCTACACCGCCAAACTTTTTACACACGACTTCACCTGCATTCTAAAAGCCTCTAAGGTATCATTGAAAAGGTCCGATGCAGGGCAGGCAGACAGGAATATGTTGGTGTTGCGAGACACCCGTGCAAAGCGGCGCGTTTAACAGTTTCCACTCTACCGAATTGGACGTGGATGGTGTGCGATGCTGCGCGGGTACACTAGCGGATCCAGGGGCGGCAGGGGCGTAAGCCCCCCCCCCGATATTGCCTGAAATTGACGAAATTGGACATATATTCCACTGTAGAGGGAAATCTAATAAACTTTTACTAAGGCATATTTGTCTTAAACCATTCCATTAGTATAGGATACATAGGGAAGCCTGAAAATCCGATGCGTTTTATCCGGAATTTTATGGGAAAAACAAAAATATTTAGGACCTCTCTCACACCGTGCCCAGGATCTGATAAAAGTAGCAGAGTATGCACAGATGTTAATATCTAATTTGGTCAAAGTAAATATGCTGTGTGAAGGAAGGAACAGAGAAGTGCGACACCGGATCCACGAGCTCACCATTGGAGAAGGTTTTCATATGTACAACAGTGAGCGTATGTCTAATACCTGCTAATACGTCTTCTCTGAGCAAGCGACGCCGATATTAAACTTAGAAAAGTCTTAATATGAGATGTGGTGTGAATGGTGAGGGGCATGGACATTAAACCAAATAAAAACTCTGGGTGCGAGGTCCAACCGATCGAGATTGCTGCTTGCGACTCAGAGCGCCTCCCACAATTTACACATTTTCACCGTATCGAAGGTATGAGCGTCACTCTCCGGTTGTCTCGGAAATAAATTGCTTGTCTGATAGGGGCTTCTCCATCCTGTACATCGAGCACGCCACGCCGTAGCATGGTGAGACCAATTTATAGGAGGGATTAATCATCACATTCAACGAAATAAGCTCTGTATTTCATCTTCTTTTGGGTTTGGTAAACAAGCTAGAACTGGTTAACACAAAACGTCGCGACTGAGAAGGAGTGGGGGTGGCACTATTTTTGTGCCCCCCCAACGATAGTTTTTCAGTGTATTTACTTTTCTTTTTAAAAAACGAAGCGGCTGTTTAGACGGCTGCAATGATTACGATGCGGACATTTACACGGCAATTTACACCAATAGGCGGATCTCTCATCACGTAAATAACCACTAAATCGGTCGGCAATAATTTTGACGTTATGAGTGGAATTGAATTTTCGTCAAATGGCGCCCCAGAATCGAGGTCGGCCCCACACCTCACCGGAGAGCCAGAGACAAGTCAGATGGGACCGATTCAAACCACGAGTCTATATTGTTGAGACTGAGAGTCCCCGAGCGTATGTTGCCATCTTCCACCTTCGTCCCGGACAACGGAGACTTAAGACTTACACGATCCTAGCTAGTATTGAGACCGAGTTGAGGATACAACACATAGAAGGTCAATCCCTCTACATGTAAGCTCGTTCGCACTTTGGCCCGATTTGCCCCTTCCCATACCCTGCGAGTGTGTGCCTTTAAACTAACGAGGGATTTATTGATCCTAAAGGTCCACCAAATCCGTCAGACACAATGTAGCATCATCACACAGCACCCCGGTAACCTACAGCCTGTGAAGTTTGACGTTTTCTAAGGCTTTCTATCTTCTCGGGGCAGAAAATCTTCTTTAAAAAGATGCGCCCCCCCCCCTCCAGATGATGTTAACGATAGCATTTACCCTCCAGTGCGCGTGAAGTGGTCTCAAAATTTGAGCCGTAAGCGTGTATTCGCAAGATACAAATTAAGTTAAGTTAATGGGTGCATGCACAGGTCACAGGTCAACAGGTTCACAGGTCACAGGTCACAGGTCACAGGTCACAGGTCACAGGTCACAGGTCACAGGTCACAGGTCACAGGTCACAGGTCACAAGTCATAGTCACAGGTCAAAGCTCACAGGTCAAAAATATTAACTTTTTTGCAAATAAAAAACAATATTTAAGAACTAACGTAAAACAAAAGTAAAAACAGACCGAAAACGTTATGACATCATGTGCGTTACGTCTCTGCAACATGTTCAGCTCATTTATCAGCATGTAGGAACAAGTACCTTCTAGATCAAACCACGGTGTTGTACCTGTTATTGAATCTGATATTGCAAGGCGGCTATAACAATATCCCTTCCGGATATCGTCCTTAAAATCTGATCAGATAGGTACTGACATTAAACATTTAACAGGACCATAAAACATTATACTTTCGTCTCTAGGAATCCTTTACGGACTAAGCTGAACATTATCCACTTCCGTGCATGTAGTTTGTTGCAACATGCTATATAAACTTACCGGTAATCAGCAATTATTGACAACAATATTATAGATCAAAATCGACACGTGAGCGAAAGGTTGTAAACAGATGACACAGAAACAACGTAAGAATAGGAATTATGCTTGGATACATATAAAAATTGATCGCATTGAAGAATATGACCCGTATCCTGTTAGCTTCAAAACGTAACGCGCTAAGCCGACATGTGTGTATTTATCGCCACTGAATGAAATGCCAGTTGTAGATCTCCATTATGATACGAATAAACACTACAAGGCTTTGAGCGCTAACTACTTCCTGTTTTCACAAAAAGTCTGAATTGATGAGCTTGCTCCTGTAAATGAAAGTCTGTGCATTTGACACCACTTCCGACAGTAATAATTCCCCTCGCCTTCCCTGCCGCCTTTGCCACGCCTTCCCCGCCGCCGCCGTTCCGATACAATCTCTGACATTATGACTGCCGTTCATAGGCGTAGGAGCCAGGGGGCAGGGGGGGCAACTGTTCCCCCAACATTTTCGGATTTTAACATTACGCCTATGGACGTTGCATGGAAAGAATCGACTTCAAAATGCCCTTTGCCCCCCCCCCCCCCCAACTTCAAATGAGTTCCTACGCCCTTGCTGCCGTTCCGATACAGTCTCTGACATTATGACTGGCGTTCCGATACAATCTCTGACATTCCGACAAGGATGCGCTGAACAGGGCTGCTCGGTTACTACGGCGGAGTCGAGGGCGGCAGAGCAGAGAGATGCCAGCGAGTGTCCAGATGTCAGAGAGTGTACGTCATACGTCAGATAGACACAGCGGACACCAGAGACTGTCTGATGTCTCCGATGTCTCTGTCAGATGTCTCCGATGTCTCCGTCTGATGTCTTCTATGGCTGCCGTAAAATGTGTGGACCTTTGTTTCAGAACCGGGTTCCTACAATCGACGGAGATTTGGACAACAGATAGGGGTGCTGTTTCAGTCAAATGTTTGTGGTACGATGGCAGATACAGGGGAAACACCCACTGGTGGGTGAATGTGACAGCATACCACGTGGCTGCCGATTATAACGTGCTGGAGGAACGTGTTTTGCTTGTTAGTTTGTTTGTGAGTTGTATTAATAATACAGATAATAATTCAGAAATTACAATCAAGCAATTGGCACGAAAGTGCTAAAGCAGTTAAGTCTTGGCACCGCTTGCGCTTGCACCGTGTGCATTGCATTTATAGACAACAGTATTTGCAGCTACTAAAACGCGGGGTGGAAGTTATCGAAAAAAGGCTTTAATAAAGCAAGTGCACTAGCGAATTTGTTCGAGTCTCATATCATGGAAACGAGTTTCGATACTCTCGTATGCGCTGGACACGAGCGGCATGTAATCAGTTTATATTCTGTATGTATATTAGTGGTGTCAATCAGGAACCCAAATTTGGGTACCGAAAAAATTGTGTGACCGATTTGGTAATCGGTCGGTCAGGCTTATACATTTTCGGACACTTTTCGGTCAGCTTGATCTTAAACCATTCACTTTTTTGTCATATTTTTACGCATTCTTATTTCTATCCAACAATCGGATACAAAATTTTCTCGAAATTAAATTAATTAATGTAAATTTCTTTGGTCTACTATTTTGCTTTGCAAATGTATTTAGTTCCTTTTTCACAATTATAATGTCTTTTTGGAAACTGTACACGTGCGTTTTATGAATTACTAGAGGGCCTGTTTTGCGCAATGCGCAATAAACGCCACCCGCCAGCGCCCAAAATCTCAAAAGCCGCCCGACAACGCCACCCGACAACACCGCCCGCAAACGCCAACCGCAAACACCAACCGCAAACGCCAACCGCAAACGCCAACCGCAAACAGCCTATCGCTAAAGCCGCCCGCTAAACACTGCCAGCAAAACTCCACCTGCCAACGTCAACTCCGCACAACGCCAACCAGCAAAACGCCAACACCGCCAAACGCCAACCGCAACAACAGAGCCACGCAAACCCACTGTAAACGCGGCAGACCGCAAACGCCAACCCCAAAACGGCTCATCCCCAAAGCGCCAACCGCAAACTGACAACCGGCAACACGCCCAGACTGCAAACACCGCCCGCAAACGACCGCCAGCAACACGCCGCCCGCAAACTTACATAACACAAACGCCCGCCGCACACACAACACGCCCGCAAACACCGCCCGCAAATGCCGCTCGCAAAACGCCGCCCGCCAAGCGCCGCCCGCAAACGCCGCCCGCAAACGCCGCCCGCAAACGCCGCCCTCAAACACCGCCCACAAACACCGCCCGCAAACGCCGCCCGCAAACACCGCCCGCAAAAGTCGCCCACAAACGCCGCCCGCAAAAGTCGCCCACAAACGCCGCCCGCCAACGCCGTTTCAAACGCCGCCCACAAACGCCGCCCACAAACGCCGCCCACAAACGCCGCCCACCAACGCCGCTCGCAAACGCCGCCCCCAAACGCCGCCCGCAAACGCCGCCCGCAAAGGCCGCCCGTAAACGCCGCCCGTCAACGCCGCCCGCAAACGCCAACCGCATTTCTAATATAAATAAGCATACTCTTTGAAAATCGGTCAAATCTTGGACGCAGTGCTGGTGCCGCAGTGCTACCTGATCATTCACTACCTGGTGCCACAGTGGTGCCTGGTGCCCTGGTGCCGTACCTGGTGCTACGGTGGCCGCTGGTGGCGCCTTTGGTCTGGGTGCAGCCTGAGATGAGGACAGGAGCAGCAGCAGCAGCAGCAGCAGCAGCGACATCAGCGGTAGCAGCAGCGGTAGCCGGCAGGTCAGAAGACGCGGCTGTCAGAAACCAGCACAGACACACAGTCAGGTGCAAACATAGGTCAGGTCACAACCGTCATGTCATGACGGGTGGTCAGGTCATAGCAAGCCAGGTCACGCCCAGTCAAGTCAAACCCGGTCAGGTCAAACCCAGTCAGCTGATATCAGGTCAGCTGACCTCTGGTCAGGTTAAAACAGGTCAAATTACACGTGGTTAGGTCAGGTCACATATGACAGGTCACACATGTCAGTTGAAACCCGGTCAGGTGACACCGGGCATCGATTTACATAAACACACAGCAGAAATGGAGGGTTAAATGGAACATTGCACATTTAACATAAGTTTTTAACTGAGATAGCCCAATAGTGAGGTGTACTGAGAAACCTTTAAATAAAAAAAATTGCCTTCCAAAACGACCTAGTTGCTGAGTTTCAACGCAAAAACCGTTAGGCATATTTGGGCATATTTTAATAGGACAAATTTCGTGACGTTTCGCATACGTCATAAGTAGTTACTCCACTGTGATTTCCACCACACTCCGTTTTCGCTTTTTGAACAGTCCGCCCAGTATTTAACTTGCCTGGCGTCCGCCCCGTCCGCCACCGGAAGGTATCGACTTGGTCAATTTTGAAATGAATGTCAATTTTCTTTGGCAGTTTTAATTCCATTTCAATTTGAAAATAATGCAGACAACGGTCCTCAAAAAGCCCAGCTGTTGATGGGTAGCCCGAACCGGTAGCTGCAATATTCTCCACAATAGAAGCATTTGTACTATGTAGTACTAACTAATTAATTTCACTAAGTGCCAACGAGGAAATTTACTCTGTTGGATATGTTGTAAGTAAATATATTTGTCAATTGTGAACTGATTTCCAATTACAAATCACGCAAAGATACTTCGTGAGATGAAAAATGTGTTGATGGGTGACTGGTCAGTGTTCATGCGATACATCAACATCAATAAGACGTTTTGTGTTTTTTGGCGAGATCGGTTTTCCACAAAAACATTATTGGCCATAACTTTGTGATTTTCATTGGATTTCAATTTGAAAATAATACAGACAAAGGTCTTCAAATGCCCAACTGTTGATGGGTGTCCCTTACCGGTAGCTGCAATATTCTCCGCAATAGAAGCGTATGCAGTACCAACTAATGAATTCGCTCTATGGGCAAATCACACAAAGGACAATTTCACTTTGGTGTGGATATAGTTTTAAGTAACTATCATTGTCAATTGTTAGTCGATTTAATATTAAAAATTACTAAAAGATGCTTAGAATAGACCTTAGTGCAAACAATAACACATTTGTTATCGGGTCCAAAATTATTCGCGAGTGGGAACCAGCGAACGCAGTTGTTTACGTTTTTTACATATCTGATTCAAGGAGCAATTTTTACCGTTCTATGCCTCCTTGTAATGTCACAACTCGTTTTGGTGACGCAAGATCATGGGCGTAGAAACGTTTTCAAAGTTGGTGTGGATTGTCATTGACGTCGCCTTATTTTTTCTTTTGATTTCTTGAATTTCGTCCACTTGTATTTTAATTGGTGCAAAAATAATTGATACATAGAACCGTACAGTCTAAATTTACAAGCGACCCAAAAAAAGACCCGTGGATGATCAAAATTGCATCTCTCTTACAATATGTTGGTGTGGATTTTCCGCACCAACTTTCAAGTTGGTGTGAGGCTTTCCACACCAACCATAAACAAAGTTACACCCATGCGCAAGATTGTTGTGACATGTCAACATATTATTATTTTTCAAATTACAACAAATTCTGACTTTTTCGCAAAAATGAATGCCAGGACCGCAATCAAGGCATTATTATCCATTATTCTACATACTTTTCCCAAGGTGCTATATTCCCTTTAAATGACAAAAACAACTCCTGACGCAATGTTGAAAAGCTAATGTTACTAGTGCGGTATTTCTAAACTCAAGTTTAAGTGCGCATAATCGTGATGGAAAGTCGCGTTTAGTTATCTGAACCTGTGAGCTGTGGCCTTTGTGCTAGTCATACATATTGACATTGCTATCTCTACATAATTCCTGAATGAAAACCAGATTCAAAGAAAATCGGCGGAGTCAGGGCTTGACATACATATCGATAATACTCGGATAGTTCCGATATCAATATAAAAATAACCAAAGCACGAGAAGCCAGAGTTAGTGCCATACCCTGGAAAGCTGATGTTCACCAGCATGAAAAGAACATGACATCAAAAGTCGGCCAGGTTGGAAAACGTCCTGCTGATGCGCCACGATTGGAGCATTCCTATCGGTTTCGCTTTCGAAGGCCGCACAAAAAGCTTCGAACTTGCATTGTCTGGTCCGGCCTGGCGACATTGAAGCCGGTTTAAACCGGTTGACTGAGGTTGCACTCGATTGGATCGGTGGGCACTCCTTGTTCTATGTTTCAGATCAGTAACATAATCTATCATCAATGTGCTCCTGACCGACAAGTCAAAAATATCACCTGTAATCACCGCGCGTCCTTATAAGCAATTCAGCCTGCTCTACCTATACAGCGGTTGTAGGCAGCGAACGAGTGCTGAATATGATGAGTACACAATTGAGTTGTGACTTTTCCATATCTCATCATACCTTAATCATGACCACCGGGAGGAATGAAATGATAATAGACCCCGTTCCGTTCCACTGTCCGCTATACCGTCTGCTATGCGGGACGATTCACGCTATGCCGTACGGTGTGATCTGCGATATTCTCTATGCTACACGGTATGCAATACTATGCCTACGCTATCTACAATGCTACTTAATGCTGTAATACATAACTGAGACGCTCCTAAAATGACGTCATGAGCGCTGACCGGCCGAATGCAGTATAAGGCTGTGTTCTGACCGTCACATTCCCTGTCCAGGGAATCGGTAGAAAAATGTTTTTACCTATTCCCGAAGCAAAGAGTTAACAGGAATGTCAATGTATAAGAGCATTGCCGAATTGCGGTAGAGTAAAATGCCCACCGGGGATTCCAAGGATTCCCGCCGGAAATGTGACGGTCAGAACACACCCTAAGTCGCCATCGAATGAAGATACTACTGACGTCAATAGCAGACAAAAAATAGCTTCAACATAAACATTATACCGGCATCCACTGCGTCATTTATTCTGTACTGCAGCCTGGGCGCAGCAGCACGAGAGGTCCCCACTTCTTCAGGGTGTGTTTTAGGAGTGTTTCCAGTGGTTTACTTTCAGGTGTGTCTGATGTGTGTTTCAGGTGTGTTCCAGGTGTGTCTGAGGTGCGTTTCAGGTGTGTTTCAGTTGTGTATCAGGTGTATTTCAGGTGTGTTTCAGGAATGTTTCAAGTTTGTTTCAGGAGTGTTTCAGATGTGCTTCAGATGCATTTCATTTGTGTTTCAGGTGTGTTTAAAATGTATTCCAGGTGTTTTCATGAGTATTTCTGTTGTGTTTCTGGTGTTTCAGAAGTTTTTCATGAGTGTTTCAGAATTGTTTCAGCCATTTTTAAGCTATGTTTCAGGTGTGTTTTCGTATTCTGTTAAGCCAGCACCAACAGACGGTGTCTCCACGGGGGAAGTTCTCACTTCGTTGAGGTATGTTATCACGATGTCCTCACATCGCTGGAATGTTTTTCAGCCCACGTGTAATGTTGCTACTCGGCTGCGATGTATTGTCGAAATTCGAGTTGAACCCAACATTGATTATGTGTGTCTTCCACGTGAGGTCTGCACTGAGCTGGCTTGTGTTACCGCGAGGTCCTCTGATCGCTATGGATTGTTTCTTGCGTTAAGTTCCACTTAAAACACTGGAGACTCCCTTTGCTTGATGTGTTTCCGTCAACGAAACGTCCTCACTTTACTTAAGTGCGTTTCCAACGCGAGGTCCTCGGCTGGCCACGGCGTGTTTCGCTTGTGAGATCCTTGGTGCGCCGGGCTGTGTCTCCACAGTGAGTCATGCTATCGGTGACAGTGTCTCCGAGCCCGTTGGAAAGGGTGTCACGGACACCACTGCGGCGGCGGCGGCGGCGGCGTGGATGGGAACGGTGACAGCATTCCTCACATGCCGTCACCACCGACCAGTGGCCGGTCAGTGGTGACCAGTGGCCGGTCAGTGGTGACCAGTGGCCGGTCAGTGGTGACCAGTGGGCCGGTCAGTGGTGACCCAGTTGCCGGTCAGTGGTGACCAAAAAGTTGCCCGGTTCAGTGGGTTGACAGTGGCCGGTCAGTGGTGACCAAGTGGGCCGGTCAGTGGTGACGCAAGTGGCCGGTCAGTGTGACCAGTTGCCGGTCAGTGGTTGACCAGTGGCCGGTTCAGGGGTGACCAGCTTGGCCGGTCAGGCCGTGGAAACCAGTGGCCGGTCAGTGGTGACCAGTGGCCGGTCAGAGGAGACCAGTGGCCGGTCAGTGGTGACCAGTGGCCGGTCAGTAGTGCCAGTGGCCGGTGCAGTGGGTGACCAGTTTGCCGGTCAGTGGTGACCAAAGTGGCCGGTCAGAGGTGACCAGTGGCCGGTCAGTAGTGATCAGTGCCGGTCGTGGTGACCAGTGGGGCCGGTCAGGGGGTGACCAGTGGCCCCGTCAGTGTGACCAGTGGCGGTCAGTAGTTGAACCAGTTGCCGGTCCAAGTGGTGACCAAGTGGCCGGTCAGTGGTGACCAAGTGGCCGGTTCAAGTGGGTGACCAAAGTGGCCGGTCAGTGGTGACCAGTTGCCCGGTCAGAGGTGACCACAGTGGCCGGTCAGTAGTGACCAGTTGCCGTCAAGTGGTGACCAGTGGCCGGTCAGTAAGTGACCAGTGGCGGGCAGATGGTGAACCATGGCCGGTCAGTGGTGACCAGTGGGCCGGTCCAGTGGTGACCAGTGGGCCGGTCAGTTGTGACCAGTGGCCGTCAGAGGTGGACAGTGGCCGGTCAGTGGTGAACCAGTGGCCGGTCAGTGGTGAAACCAGTGCCCGGTCCAGAGGTGACCAGTGCAGGTCAGAGGTGACCAGTGGCCGGCGAGTGGTGACCAGTGGCCGGTCAGTGGTGACCAAGTTGGCCGGTCAAGTGTGTGACAGTTGCGTCAGTTGGTGACCAGTGGCCGTCAGTGGTGACCAGTGGCCGGTCAATAGGTGACCAGTGGCCGGTCAAAGTGGTCGACCAGTGGTCCGGTCACAGTGTGACCAGGTGGCCGTCAGTGGTGACCAGTGGCCGGTCAAGTGGTGACCAAGATGCCGGTCAGTGGTGACCAGTGGGCCGGTCAGTGGTGACCATGTGGCCGGTCAGTGTGACCAGTGGCCGGTCAGTGGTAACCAGTGGGCGATCAGTGGTGACCAAGTGGCCGTCAGTGGTGATCCAGTTGCCCAGGTCGTGGTGACCAAGTTGCCGGTCAGTGGTGAACCAGTGGCCGGTCAGTGGTGAACCAGTGGCCGGTAGTGGTGACCAGTGGCCGGTCAGATGGTGACGCAGTTGCCGGTCAGTGGTGACCAGTGGCCGGTCAGGGGTGACCAGTTGCCGGTCAGGGGTGGCCAGTGGCCGGTCCAGTGGTGAACCAAGTGGCCGGGTCAGAGGTGACCAAGTGGCCGGCGTCAGAGGTGACAAGTGGCCGTCAGTAGTGACCAGTGCCCTGTCAGTGGTGACCAGTTGCCGTCAGTGGTGACCAGTGGCCGGTCAGAAGGTGACAGTGGGGCCGGTTCAGTGGGTGGACCAGTCGGCCGTAGAGGTGAACAAGTGGCCGGATCAGTGGTGACCAGTGGCCGGTCAGTGGTGACCAGTGGCCGGTCAGGGGTGACCAGTTGCCGGTCAGGGGTGACCAGTGGCCGGTCAGTGGTGACCAGTGGCCGGTCAGTGGTGACCAAGATGGCCGGTCCAGAGGTGACCAGTGGCCGGTCCAGTAGTGACCAGTGCCTGTCAGTGGTGACCAGTTGCCGGTCAGTGGTGAACCAAGTGGCCGGTCAGAGGTGACCAGTGGCCGGTCAGTGGTGACCAGTGGCCGGTCAGAGGTGACCAGTGGCCGGTCAGTGGTGGACGCAGTGGCCGATCAGGGTGACCAGCTGGCCGGTCAGAGGTGACCAGTGCCGGTCAGAGGTGACCAGTGCCGGGCAGTGTGACACCAGTGGCCGGTCAGTGGTGACCAAGTGGCCGTCCAGTGGTGACCAGTTTGCCGGTCAAGTGGTGACCAGTGGCCGGTCAGTGGTTGACCAAGTGGCCGGTCAGAGGTGAACCAGTGGCCGGTCAGTGGTGACAGTGGCCGGTCAGTGGTGACCAGTGGCCGGTCAGTGGTGGACCAGTGGCCGGTCAGAGGTGACCAGTGGGGCCGTCAGTGGTGACCGTGGCCGGTAGTGGTGAACCAGTGGCGCGGTCCAGTGTGGACCAGTAGCCGGTCAGGAGGTGACCAGTGGCCGGCTCAGTGGTGACCAAGTGGCCGGTCAGTGGTGAAACAGTGGCCGGTCAGTGCGTGACCAGTGGCCGGTCAGTGGTGGACCAAGTGGCCGGTCAGTGGGTGACCCAGTGGCCGGTCAGTGGGTGACCAGTGGCCGGTCAGAGGTGACCGTGGCCGGTCAGTGTGACCAGTGGCCGGTCAAAGTGGTACCCAGTGGGGGCCGGTCAGAGGTGACCAGTGGCCGGTCAGAGGTGACCAGTGGCCGTCGTGGTGACCTCAGTGGCCGGTCAAAGTGGTGACAGTGGCCGGTCCAGAGGTGAACAGTGTGCCGGTCAGTGGTGACCATGGCCGTCAGAGGTGACAAGTGGCCGGTCCGTGGTGACCAGTGGCCGGTCAGTGGTGACACAGTGGCCGGTCAAGAGGTGACCTAAGTGGCCCGGTCAGTGGTGACCAAGTGGCCGGTCAGGTGGTGACCAAGTGGCGGTCAGCTGGTGACCCAGTGGCCGGTCCAGAGGTGGGACCAGTGGGCCGGTCAGTGGTGACGGCCGTGGCCGTCAGTGGTGACCAGTGGGCCGGTCAGTGGGGTGACCAGTGGCCGGGCAGTGGGTGACCAGTGGGGCCGGGCAGAGGTGACCAGTGGCCGGGCAGTGGTGACTGCAGTGGCCGTCAGTGTGACAGTGGCCGGTTCGAGGAGACCAGTGGCCGGTCAGTGGTGACCAGTGGCCGGTCCAGTGGGTGAACCAGTTGGCCGGTCAGTGGTGACACGTGGCTGGTCAAGTGTGTGACCCAGTGGCGCGGTCAGTGTGACCAGTGGCGGTCAGTGGTGCCAGTGGCCCGGTCAGTGGTGACCAGTGGCCGGTAAGAGGTGAACCAGTGGCCGGTCAGAGTGGACCAGTGGCCGGGCAGTGGTGACCAGTGGCCTGGGCCAGAGGTTGACCAGTGGCCGGGCAGTGGTGACCAGTGGCCGGTCAGTGGTGACCAGTGGCCGTCAGAGGTGGCCAGTGGCCGGTCAGTGGTGACGCAGTTTAGCGGTCAGTGGTGACCAAGTGGCCGGTCAGTGGTGACCAGTGGCCGGTCAGTGGTGACCAGTGGCCGGTCAGTGGTGAACCAGTGGCCCCGGCGTGGGACGCATGCCGGTCAATGGTGACCAGTGGCCGGTCAGTTGGTGACCAGTGGCCGGTTCAGAGGTGACCAGTGGCCGGGCAGAGGTGACCAGTGGCCGGTCAGTGGTGACCAGTGGCCGGTCAGAGGTGATCAGTGGCCGGTCAGTGGTGACCAGTGGCCGGGCAGAGGTGACCAGTGGCCGGTCAGAGGTGACCAGTTGCCGGTCAGTGGTGACCAGTGGCCGGTCAGTGGTGACCAGTGGCCGGGCAGCCCCGCGCACACGACCAACTCAGGCCCGCTTCTGACTGAAAGCCAAGTCTGCAGTGGTCGCTTCAGTGAAAGCTCATCTAATCACTTGAGTGGATGCTTGAGTTAACCCTTACATGCAAAATAGCACACCCAACCCAAATGGAGAAACCCAGGCATTACGTGAATTATACCACACTTTTGCGAGTATGCATAAAACAATGTTTAATATTTTCCAATGGTGTGAAAAACGCTTTATTCAGACGGAGTGAGTGAGAACGCGAAGCGTTCGAACGAACGTAGTCTTACAGATGGGCCAAAATTCGTCTTTATCTTGGTTGCGTGCTTGCTTGATAGATTACTTGCTTGCGTGGGTTTCAGGGATAAGTCTCGTTTCAATGCACTAATTATGCAAGAGTATGCACTGATAATTTTGTCGTGAATTAACACATGGTATAGGCCAGGTGAATATATTTAACAACAACTAAAGAAACTGAAATAATCCATAAATAAGCAAACTAAATGCCGGCACGTGCTTTCACTTCGAATTCACGTCCGCAAAGTGAGAATCAGAAATACAAATAACTGAGAGCCACAGAAAGGTGCAGGTAAGTATAGTTTTACTATTGCAACACACAACTATATGCTTATCAGTTGCTGGACACAAATGCAATAACTCGCTCCGTCTGCTTCATGCCATGCATGCTTTACTAGTACCACACTTTTGGAAGTTGTCCCACCCTCTGCTAAACATGTCTATGACGTAAATATATGACATCACATGCCGTAAATAGCATGTATGAGAAATATCTTCCTTCTCTTGAGCTGTCAATTCAATGATCTCACTTCGTTATATTTTTCGTAAATACTTCGAACCTGACAGTCCTCGGGATTTTCGATAAAAAAACTCGGTGAGATCATAAAATTGTCCCAGCCCCGGGAAGGAATATATTGACAGGCCCTCTCGAAATCATGGTGACGTCTTTGCGAAGGCATTCAGATACTGAGTTATGAGGGAGTACTCAGATTGTCCTGTATAAGTGACTGAGAGCCGTCTACGGGGTCCAATCATCGTTTCTGTTTTGCTTCTGTTCAACATTTTGCCGAATACAGTGTCCAGACCCATACAGCCACGTCAGCACCTCTATATCTATAATCAGTTTATAATCAGAATATAGTGGAATCCGGCCTCTCCGGGGATAGTAGCGGCACACCATACAGAGGCTACAGTGGCGCCTACAGCGCTGTACAGTGGCGGTACAGTGGCGGTACAGATGGCGGCTTACAGTGGCGCTACAGCGTGCGGTTACAGTGGCGGTACCAGCGGCGGTACAGAGCCGTACAGGCGCGTAACAGTGGCGGTACAGTGGCGGTGTAACAGGGCGTTCATGGCGGTCACAGTGGCGGTACAGTGGCGTACTAGTGGCGGTACAGTGGCGTTACATTGCGGTACAGTGGCGCCTACAAGTGGCGGTACAGTGGCGCTTTACATGTGGCGGTACAGTGGCGGTACAGTGGCGCACAGTGCGGTACAGTGGCCGTACAGTGGCGGGTACAAGTGGCGAGTTACAGTGGCCGTACGTGGGGTACAGTGGCGGTACAGTGTGCGACAGTGGCGGTACAGTGAGCGCTACCAGTCGGCCGTACAGTGCCGATAAGTGGCGGTACAGTGGCGGTACAGTGCGGATACAGTGGCGGACAGTGGCGCTACAGTGGCGGTACAGTGGCCGTACAGTGCGGTCAGTGGCGCTAACAGTGGCCGGTACAGAGGCGCACAGTGGCGGTACAGGGCGTACATGGCGCTACATGTTGGCGGTACAGATGGCGGTACAGTGGCCGGTACAGTGGCGTACAGTGGCAAGTACAGTGCGGTACATGGCGATAGTGGCCGTACAGTGGGGTACAGTGGCGTACAGTGGCGGTTACAAGTGGCACGGTACATGGCTACGGTACAGTGGCCGTACAGTGGCGGTACAGTGGCGGTTACAGTGGCGGTACAGTGGCCGTACAGTGGCGGACAGGCGGACAGTGGCCGGTACAGTGCGGGTAACATGGCGGTTAACAGTGGCGGTACAGTGGCGTTACAGTGGCCGTACAGTGCGGTACGTGGCGGTACAGTGGCAGGTACAGTGGCGGTCACAGTGGCTGTACAGTGGCGGATACAGTGGCGTACAGTGCGGTACAGTGGCGGTACAGTGGCGGTACAGTGGCGCTACAGTGGCGGTACAGTGGCGGTAGCGGCGCGCTACAGTGGCGCTACAGTGGCGGTGCCGTGCCTTGTCACCGCGCCGACAGACACTATTTTTCGCGGCTGACTGGCAGATCGGAGGGACAGCGGCATCTTTGGCGCGGTTTTTGACCAGTGTCGGCGGCACCTGACGTTGGTTCCGGTACGTCACGACACGCGACGCTGCGCCACACCACAACACGCGACGCTGCGCCACACCACGCCGCTACTGAGCACTGCTGCGCCACACCACGCCGCTACTGAGCACTGCTGCGTCACACCACGCCACTACTGAGGACTGCTGCGCCGCTTTTGTCAAACATGGTCATCTGCTGACGGAACACAAATTGTCTGGCGCGTGAACAGCTTAAAGGGAATGTTTCACTTCTCTGAAAGTTGTCCAATGTACGCCGCTTGTGGTGCAAATTATGAGAATTGCTGCCGAACACGTTCTAACATTTGGTTTTCTCACCAAACAGTGCTCAATTTCATGAAAAAACTAAGTTTTAGTATTTGGGCTGATGACGTCATATGAAGGAATTTTTTGAAATATAAAAAACTTCACGCTGCGATATGTATGACTAGTGTATTGCTAATGTATAGCCAAATGTAAAACAAGTCTACTGTCATCAACATTTGATAAAAAGGGACCACGACATCGGCTTTAAGAGGCTACCCTAATACACTTGGGCCTTATTTTTTGCAGATGTCAAAACCAAACACTCCGCAGATCTTACTTCGATCGATTAGAGCCTCTGTGGGTGTTGTAACTTCCACATAATACTTTAAAACTTTCACATGGAAAATAAATGTCCCATGACAACTTGGCCATCTCACCTCAAAATCTACTATCAATGTGAACACGACATATCACCTTTAACTCGGCTGATATTCATATGCTAAGAGTCAGCTTAACTCACTTGTCTATGATAATATTCTCTGAGCATCAAATGTCCAAAGGACCTAATCTCTAGTAGCACGCACTAAACGTTGTCCACAACGTCCATAGGCACTGCTGAACACATACGTCATACTATGGGCCAGTTTCAGAAAAAATATTTTGTCCGAATCGTCCAACGCCAGTTCCAAGAACGTGGTCAGCTGTCCGTCCGAAACTGTCCGTAAGATCATGTTGTCCGAAATTTGTCCAAATCAAAACAAAATGATGATTGGAATGTAAAACGTCGTCCAGTGTATCATTCACAATATATACATAAATATAGACATTTGTGTCAAATAACGCAACAGTTTAGATATCAGACAGCCAAATCATTATATCCATTTAAATACACCGACAAGCCATCCCTGGGCATTGCGATGCCGAAAAAATGTCCAAAGAAATATGCTTATGATTCCGAACACCGATCGGTGTTCGGACAAATTCGGATTTCCGAAAATGTTTGCACCGATTGGTACCACTAGTTCATATGACGTAATTACGTTGTGAAAACGTTGTCACGACGCCGTGAAAGTAATGTGTGCTTCTAAGGTAGTTGCAGGTTCATTGGTGAATATTAGCGAAATAATAAGAACAACGTCTTGGTTAACGTGATACACATCATTTTGCATACAGATCAATATTTCGTGTGATATTTGTATACAGAAGTTTGTTATTTATATATCACTCGATTTAGTGACGTCAATTAGTAATAACAAAATGCACCGACCAATGGAAAAGCATGTTGTTCGGGCATTTCCCGTGGCAAATAAAGATGCTTAAGCGTTTTCTCTGATTTACTATTCACACAAAACTATTCAGATGTTCATTGAGACTTATGCTGTGTATATTCGAAACACAAAGGCGTCATCTTAATATTTTTACCGCAAATGTTCGAGATAGGCTCCATTTCGGCTGAGGCACAGCTCTGCCCTCCACCGCATACTCACCAAGCTGCTTACGGGCACATGTCGGCGGGGATGGTCCGCTTTGCAGCTCCCACGGCTGTCTTGAGTTGGTTCTCGGTCAAGAGATTATTATTGAACACCTATAACTCTTTTAGTTACCTCGACAGGCAGTTGTTCAGTGGGCTTAATTCCTGATGCTGTCCTCGCTGAATCACTTTCCCAGAAACCACTTGCAAAATGCGACCGTGCCCTCAATGTTGTTTTGAAATAGCTTCTGTTGGGTCCAGAGCTTTTATGGAAAGAGATCTAGATCATCCTTAAAGATCCGTTTGGCTGTAGCGATCCGTTAAAATGTCTTTGATCGGCCGTTATGATTATTGATTTGATTACAAGGTAGAGTTCCGCATTTTACTCATATGTTTGCTTCTGTAGAGTCGCGTGATTACCAATGAAATGACATCTGCTTAAATCCGGCATACCAAGTGCTTTGACTTTCGTGCGATAAATATGATGTTTATTTTTCCGTTAAACCTCCATATTAAAAAATGTGTCAACCAAACTGCTCAAAACTACCTCAGGTAACTTTGATATCCTTAACTATTGCTAACTGACGTCACGACCAATCAGAGTGCATAACTATATATTACGTTAATCTACTTAATTATTTAAAGATTCTGAAAATTCAGAGGAATGTAAATTATTTTGACAGCTTATGATGTATTTGAAATTGATTTGCGTTCAATCAAATACATACAAAAAATATTGGGCCAGCTAACGTGCAGCTAGTCCATTGGGCAACGAATTACTTGGAAAGCGGGCTCACTACTCACAACATTATAGGGTTTGCTGGTCAAGGCATCTCCCCAACACAATGTGTCTATTGGGTTAACGGAAACCGGAACAAATATGCATCTGTATGCTATACGTGTACGGGGTCCCATCTTCGTCTTTGTATCGCTTCTGTTCAATATTTCTGCCGAACACATGAGTGTCCATATTTATTTTGTCTCCACCTTCCATCGTCTGTGTCTCCCCGTATTTGTAAGTCATCATGTTGTATCTTTTGTATTTGTTCCACCTACCGACACACATTGTTATATTTCACTATTTCATATCAGACGCGGTCTACAAAGAAGTACACAAACCTTGCAAAGAAGTACACAAACCTCACAAAGAAGTACACAAACCTCGCAAATAAGTACAAAACCTCGCAAAGGAGTGCACAAACCTCGCAAATAAGTGCACAAAACTCACAAAGAAGTGCACATACCTTACACTTACAATACAACGTTCCATCTTCCGGAGAGACAAAATATTTTTGATATTTGAATTAGAATTGAGCTGGTATATGAAAATCATGACCTACTCAGCCAACAATTAACTTGGGCACTGATGGGGCACAATGGGATTAAACCATTGTGCCCGATCAGTGCACAAGTTAATTGTTGGCTGGGTAGTGCAGGATAATTTTTACGTTTGTATTCAGTCTGTAACTAAGAAGTGACAAGCAGTTAAACATAAATACACAATAAAAGATACACAACTGAGATTATACCGTGCCTGGTAGCTAATTGCATGCAACCCACCGGAAATCTCGTGATACGATGATTTCATAAGAACACGTGGTCTCATGAGATCACACACCGTCTGTGGTGTGTTCGATACATCATACTTCGTGGAATACTTGCAAACGCAAAACAAATCACCTGTTGACCAAACTTTCGAGCGGGAGTGGGTGTTTATATAGAAATTAAAACGCCATTACTGGGTCGGGAAAAATGGGTGTTTCTATAGTCGTTGTTTATGAATGTAAAGAGCACTTAAACCCGCGCACCGACGGGGGTCTGAGCCAACTTAAAACCGACGGGGGCGAATACCCCCCAGATATCTCGAAAAACTACGCAACCTAGCGAGAAGCAGAAAACGACGTTAGATAGGCCGTGACAAGTTCTAGATAAATTATTTAAAGGATTTTTTGATTAGGTCAATATTGAGATCACCAGAGATCAAAACAAGTCAAATTTTCCCATATTTCGAGTCAATTGAGCATTGCTTCACATAATCCGGGCTAGCTCAGTAACTAACATAGCTAGGAGCATTCCGTAAAAAGCAATAAAATGACGGCTTCAAACACTCTTTCTGCTTTGTTCCCTCATATTTGAGAAAGGGTCACTAAATCAGGTTCCAGAGGTCCACAAAGGTCAAAATGCTTAATTTCATTTTTTTCTTATAACTTGTTATGCATAAGAAATAGAGCAGTGTTATTGCCATCATTGTGTTTTTCTCATTACGGCGCATCGCATCATATAAAGGATGACTTAGTTAGGTCAAATACAAAAAAAAATTGACCTGACCTGAGGTCATGTCAAGTTCAAGTAAAATTGTTTATCACTTGATAAAGGTCGATAAGAGAAACAGAATGGTAAGACTCTATTACTATGCCCCCCCCCCCGTAGAAGATGAGGTATTGTACAAAAACCATATGCCCTTCGGGCACATGGATTTGACCTCAAAGAAGTCACGGAGGAAAATTACAACATGCATTCTTCTGCTTAGCTCCTAAATAATGATATTGATAATAACTGAACAATATTTAGCTAGATTTTCTCGATTGGTTCACATTTCAATTTTATTCCATAGACTTATAATGGGAGGTCACGAAATTGACAAGACCTCAAGTCATCGATATAAGAAATCCGACAAATAGGAATTTTAGATGAATATGTCCTTGTTACATAATGTGAGTTTTAGACTGTTTGGTTCATTACTGTGGCTTCGGCATAATGTCAAACTTTCAAAAACGTTACTTGAGGTCAGGTCATTCAATGTGACCTGACGACGTGACCTTGAAAGAAAGGAGACCAAAACTTAAAAAGTGTGGGTAATTGATGCCAAAAAAGTTGGGCAAAGTTTGGCGGCGCTACGCGCCGCCGTTTTTCGCTACTTTTGAGAAGAAAAGGCGGGGTCGGATATCCACCCCCCGTCGGTGCGCGGGTTGACACGCTCACTGCTGGGAGGAGGTGTGATATCCACCCCGTCGGTGCGCGGGTTGACACGCTCACTGCTGGGAGGAGGTGTGATATCCACCCCCGTCGGTGCGCGGATTGACACGCTCACTGCTGGGAGGAGGTGTGATATCCACCCCCGTCGGTGCGCGGGTTGACACGCTCACTGCTGGGAGGAGGTGTGATATCCACCCCCGTCGGTGCGCGGGTTGACACACTCACTGCTGGGAGGAGGTGTGGTATCTACCTCCTCCAGTTTGTCATCAATAGCGGACAACAGCGGCCTGCAGCGCCACAACATTTTCACATGTTTTTGGGCACCAGTTAACCATATGTGCTTTTTACCTCGGGACATTTCAGGTCAGATCACCAGTTTAAGTCGGGTGACTCCAACTCTAAAAACGTTTGCGGTCGTGCCACAGCCAAAGTAATCGACGAAACGGTTTAAAGTTTAATGGATGTCCTTAAATGATTAGTTCATACCTATTTTTCTGTCGTCTTTTAACACTCTTGTGCCAAATGCAAGGCTATGTGTCAATTTTGTGTTTTTAACTTTTGCGAGATTAAATGATGTGACCCCTAGGCCGAGCATGTTTTTTGCTCAATAATATTTCAACGATTATTGGTAGAATAATGCAATTTTCACCATTACATTTTGCATGTCGATGACAAGCAGTTTACATAAATTATTCAAAGCAGCTTCGAGGAACATCATTAGCGTTAACAATATCATCGGAATCAATGACCTTATCCTCGTTTGCATATTATTTAAGAAAATAAAACTGATAAAATTACTTGTTCCATTGATACTTAGGCCACAAGCTTTTTTAAATAAATATAAAGATGTAATTTTGCAAAAGGACTACGGCCGAAATATCAATAAACAAGTCATTTTTACATATTTTTTTCTTAGATATTATTAACCAACGAGGAAAAGGTTATTGATACCGATGATATTGTCAACAAGAACCAAATTATGTAAAGCTTGATCTTCACCCCGTCCGGGTAAGGCCAGATCACTGCGTGTCCGGGTAGGGGAATGGGTTTTACAAAATATTACTAGGAGGGCGTGGCATCCGCACCCTACCCGGGCGAGGGTAAATACAATCCGGTCATCTGTTACATTCTGGTCCGATTCAGTTGCAATAAAGACAATTGCTCCGATGTCTCCCTTGGTTCTCCCATGCTCTCGAGACGACTGCCAACAACAACAGTAAAGCTCAAAATGGTCTCGCGACATTCTGTGTTGCGACATTGGCGACAAAATGGCGACATTCTGCTGAAGTGGACGGTTAATTAAGTCGTAACGACGAACGTGACGCACTTGTGGCAAACACGGTGCGTGGCGAGCACAGCGGGTTTCGTCCGGCCCGGTGCAGAAGACACAACAGTTACGCAATACTGCAGCTCACACTGCAGTGTGAGCAGTTACGACATGTCGTAACTGCGGACAGTGTGAGCACGTGACGTCTCACTGTCGTAACTGCGGACAGTGTGAGCACGTGACGTCTCACTGTCGTAACTGTGGACAGTGTGAGAACGTGACGTCACGTTGGTGTAACTGTGGACAGTGTGAGCTCGTGACGTCACGTTGGTGTAACTGCGGACAGTGTGAGCTCGTGACGTCACGTTGGTGTAACTGTGGACAGTGTGAGCTCGTGACGTCACGTTGGTGTAACTGTGGACAGTGTGAGCACGTGACGTCACGCTGTCGTAACTGCGGACAGTGTGAGCACGTGACGTCACGTTGGTGTAACTGCGGACAGTGTGAGCAGCAATGCACGACTGGCGCTGAAACTACCGCACAAGTACCTACATTTTTTTGTATCGAAGACCTAAGGTCAGGGTAATTTTCTCCGTTAAAAGTAAACGGGAAAATATACAAATGCTTCCGTTTCAGACAATTTGATTAGATTAGGCAATTGATTTGTGAATCATGTTATTTTAGCTGATTATTTATGACCCAGGTGCAAGTGATGGTCAGTGATCTCTTCAAGGTCATCTGAGGTCATCTGAGGTCATCAGCAATGTTTGCTAAAGACGCTTGATATATTAAAGATGGAGACTATCAGATGACATCAATTGTTTGTCTAGTCGAGCTGCGTCGCCCTATGTGCAACTTCATCTACATGGTTCACCAAATGGCCTTGACCTGAGGTCAAATTTGTTAGTTGGCCTTACCAAGTCACAATTATTATGTTTCAAAGCGCCTTGACGAGAGAAACACGATATCGTCCATTTTCTTCTTCTCTCTCTTAGGTGAAATTTTTATCACAAAAAAGCAGCTTTGCTAAACATAGCCTTTTTGCCTTTGATGACCACTGAAGCCTAAATTATTGACCTTATCTAAAATATTAGGATATGGTGGCGATTGCATTTTGCAAGAGCTTTTGATCGTTTTTCCTTCTTCCCTCGTTTGTTTATATCTTTCATAGTTTCTGAGGTATTTTGAGGTTTCTGGAGCGAAAACCTTCAACCGGAAAATATAACCATTAAACCGCGCCCCACTGGTGTGTATGTGTGCGTTGTGTCTTGCGTGTGTAATGGAATTGTGATTGTGTGTGGCGCAGATGTGGGTGGTTGTGTGTGTGTGCTGTGTGTGTGTGTGTATTTCTGTGTGTAGTGTTCATTGGCTCGCGCTCTCTGTGTGTGTGTGTGTGTTTAATGTGATGTGTGTAGTGTGTGTTGGTGTGTTGTGTGTGTGCGCTCGTTGTCTCTGGCAACATCGTGCTCTGTGTGTGTCGATAGTTGTGTTGTGGGTGGTAGAGATAGTGTGCGCCGTAGTGTGTGTGTGTGTGTGTGTGTGTGTGTGTGTGTGTGTGTGTGTGTGTGGTGTGTGGTGTGTGTGTGGGTGGCGTGTGTTTGAACACACCACACACACACACACCCCTCCTGTGGTTTTATTGAGATGACGAAAAACGGCGGTGCGCAGTGCCGCCAAATTTAGCATAGCATATCATTGTTCCTTTCCGCACATTTTGCGAAAATTCGAGTTTCGTGTCGGATTAGGTCAGGTCACCAGGTCAGGTCAAGTGACCCCCACCTCCCAAAATTTTTGCGGTCGGGCCATGACGACAGCTTCTGAGGGATCGATATCAAACTTGTAGGATTGCAATAAGTCATCAGTATCAACAAAATGTTTATCTCGGATTTCGTTTTATCTGTGACTAGAGGTCGGGTCAATTTTGTGACCTCCCATCATAAGACAATGGATAAATATTAGAATCAGGGGCGTCGCCACAGGGGGGACGGGGGGGACACCGTCCCCCCAGCCTAACGGCTGGGGGGGATTATCCCCTCGTCTTGGACGTCTTCCCTAAGACTGTGTGTGCGTGCACTTGCAAACTCAATGCATTTCTTTCAATATCGTATGCGTTGGACCAAAGCATGTGCTCGGCCTTTTTCTCCTTTACTTTTACTTCCTCTGGATATGTCAGACATCATAAACTCGCGTCTGTCCCAGCCGAGAGACATACAAGTGGCGCGAATTGGGCTCTGTTGGTCGTTTACGCCACACTTTGTGTACGTGTTTCTCTAATACAAAATATTTGTCTGCTGTTCTGTGCCTGTCCCATGGGCGTCGGGGGCGGGGGGGGGGGCGGGGGACTACCCCCAGTAAAAAATTGGATGGGACGTCCCCCCCAAGGAAGTGACTGACTTTTTTTTCTCTGAATTCGTGCCAAGGAATTGAAGCCTAAACTTATTCGCGTAAAAAAAAAAGAGCGCCACTTTTAAACCTATCAGGGGCGTTAGCCACGCATGTTTCGAAGACAGGCTCCGGTCGGGGCGAGGCCATTCAACAGGGCGGCCCAGGTCCCCATACTATCCGAAGTATTGCGATAGTTCCAAAATTCGAATTTTCAAAAGTTCCTTCTTGGTATTGTTATGTACATACATACTTCTGAAGAATTTAACATTTCCAGTCTTCAGCCAGGCCTGAGGAGAGGCCCATTCCATGCCTGAGAGGCTAAAAGGGTTCTTCCTCCTTGTCATAGGTCTCTCTGATAGACTAGGAGTGCGTCCTTGTATTGTGTTTAAATGGCTTTGGATCAGCCTCAACGGCATTAGACAGGATTTGGCCAAAAGGACTTGATCTATACTCTATAGGCCTTTGGCGCTGAGAGCCAGGTACCAAACGGAGATTGAAGGGCCAGGGTCCTCGCCACTGGTGGCGGGGGGGGGGGGAGCAGCAGGGACTCGGCCCCACACTCGTAAAAAGTGTAGGGGCTGCCCCGCTAGAACTGCGATTAGGGTATTTAGGCTTAGAATCTACATTATTTTCCAAATATGTTTGTCATCGCTAAAAACGATGCGAGGCAAAAGTTTTGGGACGGCTCAAATTCGATGCATCTGTGATTTAGCTTTGTAAAACAGAAAGAGCGAAAAATGGCGGACCCTTATATTTCCATGAAATTTGGTGTCCAAATAGAGTTTCATGTGCAGATTTACATTGAGAAATCTTTCCCTAACATATGATAGTGTTGTTTAGACGCCAGTAGAGTCGCCAGCGATATATTCGAATTTGCGAGCCCCTTAAATGCCTTGGAAACGCTGCTTCAGATAGAGATGAGCACGGGTGAAATTAACATTGGTGAAATCTGACTCACCCTACACATGATAGTGTGCGTTTAGCCGTCAATAGAGTTCGCTAGCGGACAGATTCGAGATTTGCAGACCCTGATCCATTTAAAATCGGTATCCAGATAAGGCGTGGATTACATAGTGAAATTCGTGCACCTACAGTGATAGGGTTCGCGTCTAGACTCCAGCGACAGATTCGAGATTTGGCGGACCTCTAGATTCCCATGAAAATTGATTCTATGTAGAGTTTCAAGTGTAAATTAACATCGTGAGATCCGTTTTACCCGGCATATTGTTGTTTTGGGTCTAGCCGCCAATGAGTTCGCCAGCGACAGATTGACTTGAAAATATGGACTTATATTCCGTCCCCACTGGCGGATCAGGGGGCAACCAGGAAATGCCCTCCCCCCCACAGCCTGGAAGGAGAGTCAACATGTCTTTTGGACCCCCCAAAAACGTCAACAATTGATCGTAAAAAGGTTTTTGCAGCAGTCAAAAATCCAGCTATTCTACATTGAAAAAATGGAAAAAAAAATCGCGCCGCTTCGCGCATGACCGGAATCTCTTGTTATTGTTTATGCAATTTGAAAATGAAAGAAATAACCATTACGTGTATGGCAGGGCCGTTTCTTTGGCAGTACATTACTTGCCCCAGGGTCCGTTCCCTTCATAAAAAACATTTAGGCAGACATGTAGCTAGTATTAAAAAATTTCGCGCCGCCTTTCGCGGCGCTATTATGATTAAGTAGTTACCTACATATAAACATGGAAATCAATATTTAAATGCTGCAAGACGTTTTTTTTTCGCCATTTCAGCGATTCCTACTTAAAAAATTCGGCCGAACCCCGCGAGTTGGTTTGAGATAAACGTTATTAGTAGTGTGTCTTATATTGTGTATATTCCGTAGGCATGTATGCTACAAAGTATTGCGCTTTTGCCATCCGTTTAAAGAAGCTCAATACCAAAAAACGTGACCGGCCCAAAATCTGGGGAAAAAAATGGAGTACCATTTTGACAAAAAATGACCCCCAAACCGACGGCTGGATCCGCCAGTGTCCGTCCCCCCTACTCAAAATGTCGTGGCGACGCCCCTGATTAGAATGCTTATTTTTTTCGAGGATAGCAGTCCAATTTCTTCTGGATAATGTTAGCATAGGAAATTATGTATGATCCAAATGCAGGTTTTGTTCAGTGACCCTTATAACGGGGTCATCTGAGGCCATCCCAGGCCACCAACTCTTGTCAATAACTCTTGACATAGACACCTCTAGTGGGTAGTCAAGAGAAAGAGCATTACAATTTTGGGATCAACACACGATGGACTTCAATAAAAAAAAAACACGCAAGGCCACCAGTCTTGTGGGCGACTGTTCGGATATGGTCATGTAATGTTAGTCTGGTATCAATCAAGACCACAAGATCAGAGGAAGAGTCAACGGGAGATATCATTGGAGGTTTATGTTGGAGGTTCCAGATGGACGAATAATCTCGAGAAGCGGACTACCTTCTGCACACTTTTCCACAATCAACCCAGGATGTAGATGTGGAATACAACTTGTCAATCGCACCTTGCATGATTTTAAAGGAGGGTCAGGCAGGTGATAGCTTATTTACGATAGCTAGTGCAGGCATATATATGCTAAGAATATCTGCAAAAATATTGCAGCTTCAGGAGAAATTAGAACTAATGCTATTAGGTAAACCCAAAAGAGTAGTGGCCCGAAGACTGATCCTTGGTGTACTCCACTGAGACCTTGCCTTGACTGGCTGGCTGGTCCTTGGCACATACCTCATCAAGCGGTTGGTGCGAGGAAATAATGAATGGATGGATTTTGCTGTCATCTTCTTAACATTGCAGCTTTGAGAAGAGTAAGCTAAGCACAAATGCTTTGCTGAAATCAAACAATGTGATATCAGCAATGCCTCAACCATGTGCTGTTGATACATGATCTTATACGAGCAGCATTTTGTCCGTCGTGGATCCCGAACCACGGGAACCACACTGGTTGCCATATCAAATGCATCGATATTCGATACTGTCGTAAGGTGGTTTTGTTTTAATAAAATGTTGACTGTGTGCTTCCCTCATTGAAGACAAATCTTGTACAGCGCAGGATTGAGGTTCCATGTTTGAACTTCTCCCGACGGAACGTATCGTTATCGACTTTTAGAAACATGATACTGCTTCTGCTAACGGGCAATATGATTACCTCAGGTGTACTAGCTCATTAAGTGCGTTTGCGTGTGTGTGTGTCTGTATGTGTGTGTGTGTGTGTGTGTGTGTGTGTGTGTGTGTGTGTGTGTGTGTTTAAGTGTGTAACACAAGGGGAATGGTCGCGAAATTAACTGAAACGGTCATTCCCCCAAACACAATCCGTTCCTGGTGATTCGTCTATATCCACACAGTCCGGATAACCCTGTATTGTTGAATTACTATACAAGTCGCCGATGCCTTGTCACCACCGACACTGGAGGGTATTGATCACGTTATCACGTACCTACACTCGCCAAAATACACCAAATGCAAAAAATAATAAACATACAAAAACCTGTTTCCATGTGGCATTGAAGGCCAGGCTCAGGGTCCCACCTGTCCAAGCCAGTGCAGTTTTTTATGTCGGCGATCTTTAAGACACGGTGGTTAAGCGATAGTTTTAACATTACAGGCGTAAATCGGCACCATGTTTAATGTGTATATGGATTTAATGTATGCCATTTTTATAGTTTTACCAATCCGCCTTAAGGCCACATTTCGGTTACGGTGAGGATGTTTCTATGTTTGATTGTCGTGCAGTGTTTGTCATAGATCGGGTGCACACATGGGTGCCCACTCAATTCTTCCGATTGTCTGGGTTTCGTATGCATTTTTTTAATTTTCATGGGTACTGGGCGGGAAGGGGCATGTCAGTTTTTGAGTAATATCGCTGAGCGTTATTTTGTATTTACTAGTAAGGCATGCATGGCATGAAGCAGACGGAGCGAGTTATTTCATTTGTGACCTGCAACTGATAAGCATTCTTGTTTGATGCAATAGTAAAACAATACTTACCTACACCTTTCTGTATCACTTTGTTATTTTTATATCTGATTCTCACCTGCGAAGGTGAATTCGAAGTCAAAGCACGTGATTATCCTGCAACCGATATTAATTTTTTGTTTATCTATGGATGGTGAGAGTTTCTTCAGTTGTGTTAAATATTTTCACGTAACCAACCAATTTACGGAACCAAATATCGAGTGTATACTTTTAAATAATCAGTGCAGTGAAACGGGAGTTATCCCTGAAACCCACGCACTCAAGCCATCAAGCAAGCAAGATGAAGACGGATTTTGGCCCATCTGTAAGACTTCTTTCGTTCGACCGCTTCGCGGTCTCACTCACTCCGTCTGAAGGCGTGGGCATAGCTCAAAGTGGAATGGTGTGGCACCATACATAAGCGAAGGTTGATGCTGACTGCAGAAAATGCGATGTACCGGAATGCAACTGATAAGGAGGAGCTTCAAGTCCTTTGAACATTTCCTCAACGGCGTTTGTGAACCAAAAACATGCCGTAAAATATATCGCTAAAAGTATCGGTAAAAGCGTTTGCTCTAAAATTAGAATCGCCAACAAAATTAATAAAAATTTGACATGACTTGATTGTACTTCGTTCTAACTCCTCCAATTATGCTATACGAGCAAACTACATAACAGATTTGTCAATGCACATTGCACACACTCCAACATATTAACCCTCGCCGGTGTAGGGAAGGGGGATAGGATGCCACCCCCTTTGGTTTTTCCAGAATTTCTCACGTAAATATCAACTGATCACGATGAAACTTTCAGTACTCTACTTTTCATGAATTTCACACACACTCTGATAATAGCGAACTTCTAACCCGTATGACCCATGACCTTTGACCTGTTTCTCAAAGTCGTGTTTGGCGAAACTGGCGTCCCGTAGTAACGATCCTTGAAACATGTGCCGTTCCCATGTGTTTGTTGTTCAAGAGCATATGCAAAGGTGTTTCTAGGTGACAGCTGTGGCTTCTGCAGAGATCGTAATCTCGATTGACCTTTTCAGAGGTCAACGGAGGTCACTGACCTACGATGGCCTCAGATGTCTTTTTTCGTCTTCTTTCCGTTTCTAGTACAGTTTTTGACGCTGATTTCAATTCTGGGATCCATTTTACATGATTATATGTTGCCCGGGGTTAAGTGAAACTAAAAACATTGATGTCACTAGGCACTACTACCGCCCCAACGCACACCACTTCATGGTCACCTACATCTTCAGCAGCACCAGCGGAAGACTCACCTTTGCTTGAAGCATGATCCTGACCACCGTCCGTGAAGAAGCACAGGTCCCCTCGCTCGGACTGCAGGAGTAACACTGCTCCTCCTCAGCCCACCTCAGCCACAGCCGAGTCTACTCGTCCGATCAGCCAATCAACGGCCCGGCCCCAGCGAACCACAGCGCTGATTGGCGGGCGGCTTTAGAAGGCTCCGCCCTTTTTCTGAAGTGTGGAGCACGTGCAGTTATGAAAAAAAAACTAATAGCTCAGGATGCTCAGGAGTGAAGGAGAATTTGTATCGCTGAAACTTCTGTAGCCTTTTAATTGCAAAATACAAATTGTTTAATTTGTCATAGTTTCTGGATAAGAGCAGAATCAGAGGTGCAAAATCTTACGCACACGCCCACGTGCGAAGGTGACCAATTTGCATCTTAAATGAGCTGATCAGATGTGACTGATTTGTACTTTTAAATCATCGACTTATTAGTTATTACATACTAATATAGAAATTTTAGCTTTTCTGGGAAATCTTTAAACATTTTAGTGATTTATAAATAATTTGGGAACTATTTCAACCTTTTCAGATGTTAAAGACACGTGAAGTTCTTTTTACCACTCCAAAAATATTTAAAAAACAGCGGCTGAGCCCAGGCTGAGCGCTGCAAAATCTTCACGCTCAAATGGTGACCCTATTCCATTCCACCATTTGCGACTGTGACCAAGTTGCGCGCACCTTTTGCTGTTGACCATGCGACCAATTGCGTGAAAGGTTCCTTCGCCAGCGGCTGCGGAGTCGGTCGTTTGTCAGGTGACTCCGACTCCGACTCCGACTCCGAGATCGTCTTCCGACCTTCAACCCCAGGCCCCGGCATGGATAGCCGAATCTAACGCCATCCAAAATTTGCTTGTATCTTTGACTCGGTTGTAGATTATCGTCCCCCAAATCGGTATATACGCAATGCGTCTATAAAATTCATCACCTTCTCAGAAAACAAATAAGTAAGTTATTTGGAGGTAAGAGCATTTTATTGGTGTCTTTGCAACACCATTTTATGCGGAAAAGTGACGATACATTGTTATGCAAAATGAGCATGATTTAAGTTTTCACGGATTTGTTTAATGGGCTGATGCTTATGTAGAGAAATCGACGGGCAATAATCGAAAACAAGCAGAACACAAAATATATTTTCAAAATCCATTTGCCCGTATAGCAATACGGGAAAAATCCGCAGTTTTGATGAGGACCGAAAGAACGGTTACTTGCCCCAAGACTTACCGGTCGGTAAAAGTGTGAACGCTTAAAGGGAAATAGTTCCACCTTTCTAACACACAGGTTTTGGTTGAGATAGCCAAGTTGTGCGCGCATGCTCTTCTCGAAAATGACTTTTGGGAAAATGGGCTTTCATTTTTTCCAAGAAGCCTCTTAATTATTTAATATTCAGTCCTTAAAAAGTCGGGGACCGGGTATACCCAGGTAACTCCTAATCGCTTGATTGGCTGGATTTTGGCTGAGCGCTGACGTATTGATTATGACGCACAGATGACGTCAAAGACTTGAGAAAGTGTAAGTGGCTGGACAAAACCATACTGTTTCAGTACCCTTCATTCTTTTTATTGCAAGAATGAAACTTTGTCAGTAATGCTATGCATAGTCGGATTTTGATGTTTAAAATCATCTATAAAACATTTGTATAAAACAACGTTCTGTAGCGTATGCGTAGCGTTCAGCGCTGGCTCTGAACGTTCCAGCGCTCGCGTACAAATTGTTAATCTGTCCTCCCCACTCAACCGAACGCCCACCTCGTACCAGTGCGCGCGTGCCCTGTTTGTTGCGCCGCCCGCGGCGCAAGCCGATACCGCTGAGTGATATTGAAGCCGACCGAGCGAGGACCGGTACGCAGTGACGTGAGAGCGTGCATGACCTTTGTGACATCAACATATAAAAAAAAAAAAAAAAAAAAAAATCCAGACGAACGCCCCAGAGCACGACAGTGGAGCGAACCGTATGGCGGACACTGTACAACTTTCACTAGTGAAAATCTTAATAGTGGACGAATACTTACTTAAAGCAAGTTACCTGGTAATAGGGGTTTCCAAAGCGTTGTATTTTCCTGGGGCATCATTCAACAAGTTACTTGGGCAAGTACCACCAATGTATTACGGACACGATCACCTCACTAACTCGATGACGTTGCGTGCTCTCAGACCAGCTTGATTTCGCATTACTTTGAGGAAAAAAATATGAATATATCACCAAAATAAATTGACATTTTTAATTGCTTTTCCGCGTAAATAATAGGTCTTCTTTGACATTACAGTAATATGATACTTAATTTCTGCTTCTCTTTCATCATTTTCTGAGCTTTTTCCTCGTTTTTTTCAAAGTGGTGAACTATTCCCTTTAAAGGGAAATAATTAGCTTTTTTGTTAGCAGCAATTTCTTAGGCTTCCGTTGTGGCAAAAAAATGAGTTAATTTTGATTTAAGAAATAAATAAATGTATTTCCTTACTAAAGGTTGTATTTTTTTTTACAAATTAAAAACAAGTAAAAGGCATAGGAACGCGGGGGCCGCGGGGCCGAAACTTTTGGCGGGCCCCCTCACTTTTTGTAAATTTGTGTGTGCTAAAATCAACAATTTTACTTCGTTATAAGAAATTCAAAGGCGCAACAGATCCTCGAGGACGAAAGGAGCTCAAAACTGCATAGAAATCCCGTGAAGGGGATCGAGTTCCCCCTTCAAGACAGATTGAAGTTTCGCTGGCCCCCTCACTTTTTGCCACGTTCCTACGCTTCTGATACTTCACATATACTTCATTTGAAACTCATGACCAGTATTACTGTTTTCTCATCACTATTTGAAACGCGCCGTATCTGGCGCCGGTGTTTCAAATTTATTCAACGCTGGACAATGTCCGGGAAACAAATCCCCGAACTCAATTAAGGATTCAAGTGCGGTCGTTGCTTCCACATTTGCATTCGATGAGCTTCTGATTAATTTCCACTCCCGTTGGTTTTATTGGTTGTTATTTTGTTGGGGGAAAATTACTATTATTTCATTGATGACATAAAGCTTACGTGTTATATAAAACCAGGAAACACAACTATCAAAATGCCTAATGATTCATTTTTTTTTTTAAATAAAATTGGACTGGCCGCCAACCACTAAAAAAGGCCGCCGTAAAGCGCATCGGTTTAACTGCCTAATTTTGGTTACCTGTTCGATTCAATGGTTATTATATATAGAGAGGAATTCTAACGGACATATTAATCACAATCAGTAGAGAACAAAAATACATTTTCCAACTTAATTTAATTTAAAAAAAGGAAATGCCCGCAGTTTGATAAGCGACCAAAAGTACTTGAAAGCACCTTGCAAGTACCGGTTGTTTAAAGCTTGGAACGCTTATTAACTTTAAATTGCAATATCTTTTCGAAAGGGAAGTTTATATGCAAAATGTGACGATTTTACTAGATATTTTGGTCTCGTTTGTCAATTTCAAGTGATAATTCCATTTTTGTGGGAAAATGTGAGTATTTCCCTTAAGCAACCTTACTTAAAAATTGCTAACAATTAAGTGTGGTATTGTTTGTCGACTTCAAGTAATAACTTCCATTTTTTTGGTTTTGGGAAAAATTGTCAGTATTTCCCTTTAAGCAACCTTACTTAAAATTGATACAATATAGTGTGGTATTGTTTGTCGACTTCAAGTAATAACTCCATTTTTGTGGGAAAAGGTTAATATTTATTTTAACTAAGAGAGGGAAACACTTAACTCGCTTGACAAGCTTAAAAGTGCTTGTAAGCCGGATTGGTTTACCAATCTACCGATGTATTATGATCATCAGCAAAATTCCTTGGAGTGGCATTTTTGACCTGCGACTGAAGACATCCCTTGAGTATAGGAGTTGTCTCGTGTTACGTCCATGGTAATACTGAATAAACACATTATTAGTAAAATTCATGGTATGGGAAAATAAAACCTTAGTGAAAAAATTCGAAGGACTTCAAAATTATTCTTAATTCATCGCCACTGGTGATCCATTAAACTAAAAATAGGTACCTTCTGAAAGTACGATGCCCATACGTACCAACACTTGTGCCAGCCGGATCGGAGTCGGTCAAAGTTTTTACCGACTCCGACTCCGACTCCGGGACTCCGGCCATAAACAACCGACTCCGAACCGGACTCCTACTCCGACTCCGACTCCGATCTCCGCAGCCCAAGTGCTTCAGGCATTCAAGCGTCATGGCCACATTTTTCCTTTCATGTAGGTGTTTACCGGACGAGCTGCCAAAAGCATCTTCTGCTTTGAAGCGTTGCCGTGGCAACCGGTAAGGTTTTTGTTACATTTTGAATCTGTGTCTGAAGATCTGTGTGTTGAAGGAGATCAAAGCTATTTTTGATGTTGTTTTCCTGGCTTCATTGCATTTTTGTTGATAATCACTTGATACGATGAGTTCTAATGAAATAGTAAATTGTGGATATTGTAATATTAACTCTTCTAATTCTGGCCCTTCTCCTTGGAATGGAAAGCAAAAGTATCTTGAGCAGCACGTTTAACGAAGGCATAAAGAGACATTTATCGGGAATTTGGAGCAAAACCTCTTGTACGAAATCAGTTTTTGGGATAAATTTTTATCTTCTCAGGCAGGTGGCATAGATGCAACAGGTAAGATGATTTTCAAGGCTGGAGTTGGGACCTTGCAGCAGGGGCATTGTTTTCCTTCCAGAAAGCGTTGAGAGGGAGGGGGGACTTTAAGCGAGCGAAAAATCTCACGTTTCCCGATTCCTTCCGACCATCAAAACCCACACAAATTCAATTTTTTTCCTGGATTTTACCCACTTCCTCATCCAGTGGGCGTCTGAAGGCCAAGCTGGCCCTGCCACAATTAAACTTCGGCACTGGATCGGTCACAAATGGGACTGCAAAACAGTTATGCACGATCAGCTGCCCAAGTTAATTGTTGGTTGGTTGAGGGGGCTGAAGCCCCCTCAACGGGCCCCCAATCTCGCCAAGTGCGGTAAATGCACAAATTACCGGCATGCCTTAAGTGCGAGTGCTCAGAGTACTGCATTTCTTTAAGAACGGTGTGAGTTCGGCCAATATTCGTGTGGTCAAAAATAGCTCAGTCGGCTAGCGTCTCTCCTCCTCCCGGTAATACGGACTAGCAACTCATCATTGCCCGGTTCGATTCCCGTTCGGGGTCGCGGAAAATTTTGCAGGCCGGTGCACCAATATGCCGTATTTACCGATTCACCGGCATTTTGGTTGAGATTTGTCAGGCTCTGTGGTTGAGATGGCCCTGGAATAGGAAACTTCACCCCTGGGACCTGGCGTCATTCTAAAAAAAAAATGTTTTGAAAGAGATATTTACATAAGCTGAGAGTTGTGACTAATTTTGCGTTTTGTGTTTGTGTTCGTGACCATCTTGACACTTTTTGCACCTCTGAGCAGAATACGTGTTGAATGTTTATGGCTGTTACAGTTAATATAAACAGTTTTAAGCGGAAAGGCGGCTAGTATTTCGAGGTAAAATTATATAACTAAATAAGCACATCAAATTTCAAATATAAACAGCACTGCCTTCTTCGGAATCTCGCCAAATCACGAGTTCTTGAGAAATGTTTCCTGTTCTAAAAATGGAAACATTTGCAGCTCATTTAATTAGGTTTCTGTTGCTGCTAATAAATAATGGTACCTATTTGCATTCTAGCACCTCTTTTATCTTGTATATGTTGATGCAGGTAATTTGTGAGCCAATACCATTTGTTTTCAATGGAGGAGGCAATTGATGTTGTAGGATTTCAATATCAATGACAAATGGAATATGCTTTACAATTGAATAAGTAAACTGAGTAGAAATAAATTTATTTGAATGTATTTGATTATTAGCATTATTTAATACAACAAAATGTTATGACAAATATATAAAACAGCCTCTGTTTTCGAATAACCTACGGTGGTTTTTATCAGTTAAGTTAAGTAAAGCCATCATTTCAGAAATTCGGTCACTCTAAAATGCAGGAGTGAGTTCCCGCTAAAATATTGAGAGTGAGTTTAGTCTAAAATAACGGGAGTGAGTTTAGGATGAAATGTCGGGAGTGACTTTAGGCTAAAATGGCGGGAGTGAGTTGTTGCAGTGAAGACTATCTGTGTCCTGGGTTCATTGACCTGAAGTTGGTGGCAGCGTCTGCTCACAAGACGGATATTATCAGTAATCGGATATATCCTGCCCAGTCATCAGTGATAGGATATATCCTGCCCAGTCATCAGTGATAGGATATATCCTACCCAGTCATCAGTGATCGGATATATCCTGCCCAGTCATCAGTGATCGGATATATCCTGCCCAGTCATCAGTGATCGGATATATCCTACCCAGTCATCAGTGATCGAATATATCCTGCCCAGTCATCAGTGATTGAATATATCCTGCCCAGTCATCTGTGATCGGATATATCCTACCCAGTCATCAGTGATGGGATATACCCTGCCCAGTCATCAGTGATTGGATATATCCTGCCCAGTCATCAGTGATCGAATATATCCTGCCCAGCAGACTTGTAAATGACTCAGAGTTGAGTCATGAGACATGAGTCGACTCATGAGTCAGACATTTTTGGATGAGTCATGAGTTGAGTTCACTCAATTTGTAAAAGAGGCACTTGAGTCAAGAGTTGAGTCGATTCAATTTGTTTTAAACAGCACTTGAGTCAAAAGTTGAGTTAGTTCTTCGGTTGTGAGTCAGACTTGAATCAACTCAAACAAATGTGAGTCAAATGCAACAGGGACATAGCCAAGGGGTACTGGGGCGACGCCCCTTCACCTGAGCGAAATCCAATTTACAACTGAGATAGTAATACATTGTCTAACCCGACTCTACCCCCCCCCCCCAGGTTCAACATCAAGATAATGAAACTGTGATAGCAAAACTGAGTCGACTCAAATGCTTTTTTGAGTTCGAAGCAAATCAATAGTTAAAAACTGCACTTAAGTCATAAGTTGATCACTCAAAATAAAAAGCAAACTGAGCAGAGTTATCGACTATATTGTTTTAAAAACACCACCTGATCAAGATCGAGTCAGTTTTTTGGCTCTTGAGTCAGACTTGAGTCGACTAAAAAAAATATGAGTCATTACAAGTCTGCTGCCCAGTCATCAGTGATCAAATAAATCCTGCCCAGTCATCAGTGATCGGATATATCCTGCCCAGTCATCAGTGATCGGATAAATCTTGCCCAGTCATCTGTGATCGTAAAACTGTCGTCGACGTCTGTAAGTTATGAGTGCGCGAATACTTAGTTCTCATGAACACTTGGTGCAATTTTAGGTACAGGTAGCATATTTGCCTAGCTAATATGCATAGGAAAGATTTATGTTCACTGAAATGCTCTCCGTGAAAACACTGGAATACTTTATAGTAAAAGCTAGGCACTTATTTTTTAAGTGAAAGGGGAAATCGCCATCTAAAATGGTTGACCGTCTTTTGTCATGCATTTCGTTAACGCCTTAACATCACTTGTTTTCCTCAAGTGGATGACTTGTCTTTTGCACATATGGTATGCAGTATCCATGAACATTTTGCATGCTTTCAGACGACATAAATTCCTGGACATTTGCTATTTGGGGATGTTATTTGGCTTTGTCACTTTTATCTCAAAACAGGAAGAATTACCCCCTGACAGGATACCATATTCCTCGCGTGTTCAATACAACAACTTCCTACCATGTTTCCCAAGAAGAACAGCCCGTTAGGTGTAAAATTGTCACTTTGGCCCGCTATGGCGTGCTAAATCTTTGTAACTCATCATATAGACATCATGTACCAGGTACCTATCTCTGGAATCTGGAGCGTTAATCACCTACCACTATTTTGCATGGTAAATCGGTTACCTGCACCTGCTAGGACCATTAGCAAGTCAACAGCTTATTTACCTGCACCGGCGAGGACCATTACCGGTCGAAAAGCTCGCTTACCTGCACCGGTGAGGATCATTACCAGTCCAACAGCTGGCTTTTTTAGCAGCGCATCAGCTACTGAAGCGGCGCTTTGGTGAAGCGTGAGGCAAATTTTTGACGGAAACCCGTTCTAGCCAGCACGCAAGGATGATCGATCTTGTCTGTGGCCAGGTTACACGAGGCAGGCCTAGCAACAGGTGCACTGAAACAGAAGCCCACCCACCCAGCCCAGCCCAGCCCAGCCCAGCCCAGCCCAGCCCAGCCCAGCCCAGCCCAGCCCAGCCCAGCCCAGCCCAGCCAGCTAGCAGTCACTATGGTATTTTCTGTAAAACGAGTCACTTGGGGGGTCTTTTTTGGCCCCCATTGTTTCTTTGGAACGAATATGACGATCGCGCTGAATCAAACGACAATCGATAGCCCAGAAAAGTGAATTGAAGTAAAATAATTTGTGTCACCAAGAGGTCAGTAGTGCGTCACAGGTCAGGTCAAAGGTCAAAACCTAGCCATATGAGTTTCTAGACCATACTTTCCACCCAAAGCCTTTGGTTGCAACCATGATCACCCAGAGTGCTCTCAAGGGTATGATACACATCCCGGATGATCTTATGAGGGGGGGGGGTGTTTGCAAATTGTCAGATCTAAGGTCATGATCACTTAAGGTCACTATGCCAAAAACATTACGAAAAGGCATGCAACACTGTAATCAGAGTGCAAAAATCTTACGACACCCACGCGAAAGTTGGTACAAATTTGCTTCTTAAATGAGCTGATTGACTATTTGTACTTTAAATCATCGACTATATTATTACATACTATATAGAAATGTTTACTTTTTTGGGGAAATCTTTAAACATATTAGTGATTTATAAATAACATTTGGTACTATTTCAACCTTTTCAGATGTTTAAGACACGTGAATTTTTTTTACCACTCCAAAAATATTTGTTAAACAGCGCTGAGCCGCGTTTTTAAATTGTAATGTTGAGATAAGTAAAAGCCATGTTAAATTAGGTAGTTTAGGTCTAGTTAGCTTAGGTTAGGTTAGTTAGTTAGTAGTTAGGTTGGTTGGTTGGTTGGTGGGTTGGGTTAGGTTACGTTAAGGTTAGGTCATAGTTGGGTTACGTTAGGTAGTTGGGTTGGTTAGGTTAGGTTAGGTTAGTTAGCTAGGTTAGGTTAGTGTTAGGTAGGTTAAGTTAGCCTAGGTAGTAGGTTTGGTTAATGGGTTAGGTGACTAGTACTTTATATGAGAGTAGAGTCTAACTGGCGCGTAGTTAGGTTAGATTAGTTAAAAGAAATGCCAGATGCTGTTGCTTTTCAATGGATTTTACTTATCTCAACATTACATTTCAAAACACGCGGCTGAGCCCAGACTGAGCGCTGCAAAATATTACGCTCAAAGTGGGTGACCCTATTCCTTCACCATTGCGACTGTGACCAAGTGCGCTCACTTTGCTGTGACCATTGCGACCATTGCGTGAAGGTTCCCTTCAGGCATCAAGTGTCATGCACATTTTCCTTCATGTGGTGCTTACCGATGAGCTGCCAAAAGCATCTTCTGCTTTGAAGGTCGTGGCAGACGGCAGGTTTTGTTTACATTCAAATCTGTGTTGAAGAAATTGTGTGTTGAAGGAGATCAAGGCTGATTTTGATTTTGTTTCCTTGCTTTCATTGCATTTTTTGTTGATAATCACTTGATACGATGATCTAATGAAATAGTTAATTTGTGCGATATTGAATATAACTCTTCTTCTATTCTGGCCCTTCTCCTTGGAATGGAGAAAGCAAAATATTAAGCCAGCACGTCAACGAGGCATAAGAGTTACTTATCGATTTGGGAAGACCTCTTGTACAAATCAGTTTTGGATAAATTTTTTCTCTTCTCAAGCAGTACAGATGCAACAGGTAAGATATTTTCAAGCTGGGATTGACCTGAGCATGTCATTGTTTCTCAGAAAGTTGGAGGAGGGGACTTAGGCGAGGAAAATATCACGTTTTCCGATTCTTGACCACAAAACCCACACAAATTCAATTTTTCCTGATTTAACCCACTTCCTCATCCAAGTTAGGGGCTTAGCCTGCTGACCTGCCAGGCAATTAACTTGGCAGCTAGATCGGCAGCAATGGACTAAACCATTGTCCCGATCCAGTGTCCAAGTTTCATTGTTGCTGGGGAGGGCTGAAGCCCCCTCAACCCGGAGCCCAATCTCACAAGTGCGGAAATGCACAAATACGCATGCCTAAGTGGAGTCCAGAGTACTGCATTTCTTTAAGAACGGTGCTTAGTTCGCGCGTCGTTGGTCAAAATAGCTCGTCGTAGATGCTAGTCCGTAATACGGAGGTTGCACGTTCGATCCCGGTTCGAGGATAAGTTTGCAGCCGGTGCACCAATATGCCGTCATTACAATTCCGCATTTGGGATGGGCTCTTGGTGAAAGCCCTGAATGAAACTTCACCCCTGGACCTGGGTCATCTTTAAAAAAATGTTCGAAAGAGATATACATAATGCTGAGACTCGAGAGTTGTGACTGATTTTGCGTTTTGTGTGTTTGTGTTCGTGACCATTTTGACACTTTTTGCACCTCTGCACGTGTTTTACATACTTTTTTAACGTGTAGAACTCGACGTTGATACTCATTTCACCACCTGACTTAATGTACGTGGTCCGTGGAGTGAAGGTCAAGTGAAGGCCAAATTCTGAAAAACTTCGCTTTTCTTCTTTTCTACGATTTTGAATGATTTCACATATTTGTTATTCGTGCAATCGGTTTGAAGCGATTAAATTAGTTCTACGCAGTTCCAATAATTCAACTCATGCTTCACATTCATATTTGCGTAATAATAGGTTCACCTGTGATTGTTCGACAAATGATGGAATTATTGAACCGTTAGTCGATGCACCGTAAATCGTTTACAAGACATGGAGTCATGGAGTAATGTGTCATGAAAGAGCATTTCGTTCATTTTATCACGCTCACCATTCACATTCACACCTGGGATTTCCGTTCCGAATCGTTTTCTAGTGCTGATAAAGCAACAAAAAAGCAAAGCAAATGTATTTGTCCACAGCAATGCTGATTGATCAGCTGTACCCCCGGCCCCTCCCCCTCCCCCTCCATCCCCCGCGCTGCATGTCAGCAACATCCTGATATGTTGAGTCTGACGGTGGGTGGCTGAGCGGTGGGCTGCAGAGTCTGAAGGTGATCTTACTCGGCAGTAGCTGCACGGCCGCTGCCGCCAAACAGTTCCAGCAACTGGACCGCTCCTCCGCTAGGTCAGACCGAGAGGACGACCAGTCAGATAACACGGCACGGGCCGAGCAGCGGGTAACCCAGCGAGGCCCGAACGAGAACCGGCCGTACACGGGCCGAGCAGCGGGTAGTCCAGCGAGGCCCGAACGAGGACCGGCCGTACACGGGCCGAGCAGCGGGTAGCCCAGCGAGGCCCGAACGAGGACCGGCCGTACACGGGCCGAGCAGCGGGCAACCCAGCGAGGCCCGAACGAGGACCGGACACACGCGCCATTGAACCTGCCACCCAGCGCATGAAAGCGGTTGAGCCAAACAATCATACAACCACTTCAATAAACCAGCAGGATGAGTGGACATAGACTCAGTATTCACTGATGAATGGTAATCGTGCTCGAATCATTACTGTGGGTTGGCGCTGAGAGCGTGACCAGACCAGGACAGTGTGACCAGACCAGGACAGCGTGACCAGACCAGGGCAGCGTGACCAGACCAGGACAGTGTGACCAGACCAGGACAGTGTGACCAGACCAGGACAGTGTGACCAGACCAGGACAGTGTGACCAGACCAGGGCAGCGTGACCAGACCAGGACAGTGTGACCAGACCAGGACAGCGTGACCAGACCAGGGCAGCGTGACCAGACCAGGGCAGCGTGACCAGACCAGGACAGTGTGACCAGACCAGGGCAGCGTGACCAGACCAGGGCAGCGTGACCAGACCAGGGCAGCGTGACCAGACCAGGGCAGCGTGACCAGACCAGGACAGCGTGACCAGACCAGGGCAGCGTGACCAGACCAAGGCAGCGTGACCAGACCAGGACAGCGTAACCAGACCAGGGCAGCGGGACCAGACCAGGACAGCGGGACCAGACCAGGGCAGCGTGACTAGACCAGGGCAGCGTGACCAGACCAGTGCAGTGTGACCAGACCAGGGCAGCGTGACCAGACCAGTGCAGTGTGACCAGACCAGGGCAGCGTGACCAGACCAGGGCACGTGACCAGACCAGGCCAGTTATGACCTACCAGACAGCTGACTACCCAACACGTGACCAACAGGCAGGCAGACCAGACAGTTGACTAGGACCATGCGTTGACCATACCAGGACAGCTGACCAGACAGGCCAGCTAACAGACCAGGGTAGCTGACCAGACCAGACCACGATACCAGGACCCAGCTGGAAGATTGAATGACTTTAGCAGAGCACTGGAAATCACCCCTGCTGTCGAGAATCTGTACACCCAGACGGCAGCGGCAGCTTCAGTGTATGGAAAATAGACGTGGAAAATAGACAAGAGCTGACGAAAACACACAGATAATTTCTTTCATTTGACAAATAATTGATGTTATATGGTATTTGTTTTCTTTTGAAATCCTCCAAGGACCACATCTATGATAGCTTTTGAAAAGTGAAAACCTTGCTGTGTTTTATTATGGAATACTTAATTCAACAGTTTTCGTACTAGCGTGTTTTCCGTTCGTTTTTACTGGTTAACACGCGCACTCGAGAGAGGTATGCCACTAACACGCTCTGGAGGGGGGCACTTAAATGCCCCCGCCCCCCGTGAGATCTCAGAAAGTAAGAAAGCTAGAACGTTCAAACTTGCAGGGTAGGTAGGTGCTATGATGATCTACAACCTCTGAAATTTTAGTGACCTTGGTCAATATCTTAAAGGTCAAACTAGGTCACGAAGGTCAAATCCGGCCAAATATCACCATTTTGGGGACTTGACCTCTGTGACGTCACCGGTCAACAGCAATGTGTCTGAAGTTCTGTTTGGGGAGATGAACATTGTCATTGGCTACCAAATGGCGTTTGAATCGTCCCGATCTGACTGTTTGTTCCGAAGACATCGCTTTGCCGATCTCGATTCTGGCCGCCATTTTGGAATTCAAATTCATACAACTAAAAAAATACCGACCGATTTCGGTTTTGATACGTCAAACGATCCGATATTGTGTTGCCGTAAACGTCGCATAAACACTACCGCCCTGCGCCACTTCGTTTTTGAGATATTCACGAAAAACATGTGGGTGGCACAAAAGTGCCCCCCCCCCGCTCCAGTGCGCGTGTTAAGGACAGACCATTGTTCAGTGGTGTTAGAACATGGAAACAAAGCGCGAGCGGCGTTGTAGTATGAGCATGCGGATTATTTGACGAAACTTTAACGAGAAGTGTCATGCAACCATGAGTTAATCATCAATTTTCGGACCTAGTCTTCACCTGAGCACTGTAGTTACTACTCTTTTGTACACTGTGGTCTGTGCCATCTCCCATTAATATTATATAATGACTTTACCCGTACAATGATGCGGGTTGAACGTGATCTGCTACGATAAATTACCTGTACTCTTCTGTTTTCCCCTGGTCTGTTCGGTTCTCAGTATAGACTGTTATGAGCGATGGAAAAGGAGTGTCTGAATATCAGCCTATTGGAGCTTCTCCGAACCCCTGCCGACCGACAGCTCTCTAATCGCCCCCATCTGCAGCAGCTGCGCCCTTTAATTTCAATAGGCCTCAGTGGGGGTGTCGCTGATAGTGGACATGAGGGTGCGGGTGGCGTAATTTTACCGGGAAAGAGAGAAAGAGAGAGCCGGGTCTCTATCGTCTTTGCATGCTCATGATATGAAGAAACGAAGGTGAGAGGTAAACATAATGATTATGTTGTATCGAGCTCCGTAGGAAGTTCTGAATACAAGCACAGCTAATTGTTGAGCGGGCGCCAGGTGTCGGTAAGATTGCCATTCAGCTAAGGAAGATCAATGGGTGGGTACCCGACACCTGACCCGGCCCGTGGGTAACAATGTTACAGAAGGCGATTTATTTATACCCGGGCAATGGCTGGGCCTGAACAATTAGCGAGTAAATAAAATGCTTTGTAACGTTCAAATATCGTTTTTAGCTGTTTTGTATTTTTTCCCTGACTTCTTGGCTGCGCTTCAACGAACGCGCGAGTTTAGCAGGCACTTTACGGTGCTTGATCATTTGAGGTTGCATATGACACTTGATACGTGCCTTGAGTAAAACAAATCGAGACAAAATGTAAACTGACTCTACAGGTGAAACGGCAGGGGAAACAGACATAATACTGCAAAATTATAAGTAGGACACTAAAATCAAGGCTATAGAACAACTAAAACGGAGTTTCGATGTAGTCTGCGATCAGTAGAGGTGAAAGCTGCATCCCAAGAGAGGTGCAACTTCGTTGACTCTCTGCCCTCTGGTGGGAAAACTGTTAGAGTTTGACAGGCCGACATTAGCCGTCTGACGCATAAGTCAACATCAGTTCGCTGACCACTGTCCAGCGCGATATGAATAATGTTGATCAGGCATAGGGTGCAATGCAACCCTTTCCCATTGCAGTCGTATACGCTTTATATGGCATTATGTTAACCCAAGTGAGCCAACTGCCAAAGTCTGTTTGCCAGCAGCGCCTGACTAGTGTTTTCCGACACTGCACCACCCTAGCTAGGCGTTTGGGGTGTCATACACCATATGTCATAAACAATGCATGACACAGTACACAACACACGCTGCAGTACACAATGCATGACACAGTACACAACACACACACCTGCAGTTAAGCAATGATAACACAGTACAACAACACACGCGCATAAACAATGCATGACACAGTACACAGCACCACGCTGCAGTTACACAATGGCATGACACAGTACACAACACACGCTCAGTAAACAATGCATACACATACACAACCACGCAGCAGTAAACAATGCATTGAACAGTACACAACACACGCTGCAGTAAACAATGCATGACACAGTACACAACACACGCTGCAGTACACAAATACATCTGGGTCATCAAGTATTACCTAACATATCATGATTCTGGTAGAACTGACCAGATTATGGTAGAACTGACCTAAGCACGAGACTGAGGCACATCTCAGCCTCAGTCCCGTGTGGGTGTGATGCGTCATCTGTACGGCGCTATTATGAGAGAACGTGACGTCAGTCCAGCTCCGTTAACAGTCCACGCCCGTCCACACCTGAGCACATGCCAACCCCCCCCCCCCGCCCCCGGGTGTCTGCCGAGATTTAGTGTTGCGTGCAGGGCCCGCACCAAGTGTCCGACCGGTACAAGCCGCGGGGGAGGGGAGGATGACGAGAGGGGAGTGGAGAGGAGGGGGACGAGAGGGGAGTGGAGGCACGAGTAGTGACGTCAGCGGTGATTAGCATGGGTAGAGATGGACAGAGGTGCAAAATCTTACGCACTTACCCACGTGCCCATACACAAGCTGACACCTTAGGTTCGCTCCTCGTTCAAGATTTGTCTAACAAACATGAGTTCACCACAAAACAATCATGTTCGATGTGCGCTCGACTGAATAATATTTCCTCATCTATAGCTGTCTCCCCACCCGTGGCCGTTCGTGGCCCGCTGAGAGCACCCTCCCCTNGGACCCAAACCCAGTGGTGGATCTACGGTTGGGCAAAATGGGCATTTGACCCCCCCAAAAAAAAGTCCGAAATCGGGAAAAAATGACACATTTCATGATATCGAAGCAAATCTAAGCAACTTTTGTAAAGGAGAGTTTGCTTCAAATCAGCTACCAATGCATCAGCAAGCGAAATCCGATAAGTTTTCAGAATAGTGTGAGACTTTTTAAATTTTGCTCACCCCAAACTCCCATTCTGGATCCGCAGCTGCCCATACCAAAGACCCATGATGACAGTCGATTATGCATATCTACATCCAAGGTGTTTAAATACGATATAGGAATATAGGATTATTCATCATCGAGATCGATATAATTTATACAACAGGCAACCACACCACGGTTCACAAATCGTGATCGTCTGTGAGTCACAAAATGTTACACAGCGTATATCTCAATCAAGAAATCTTCAAAATGTGCAAATCCGTGGTTGCTGACCAATATGGCTCCTGATTATAAGAAATGTTTGCGTTAAATGAAAGTTTTTCCTTTGTTACTAATTGTTTAAAAAAAACCACATTGTCTCAAGGCTGTATTTTAAAGTTTCATCTGGTGTGTTGTCGACAAATTGAAAATAAATTTAAGCAAAAGTGTGGTACATGCAATAATTTTTATTTTCATTTTTTCAATTTTTTTTTATGAAAATTTTAACTTTTTTTGAAGATTTTTTTTTTTTATTTGGCAAGAACATTACTTTCTGGCAAAATACGGTGAAGTGAAGTATTGGGGGGGGGGATTATCCCCCCACCCTCAAGATTGGGGGGACGCGTCCCCCCCGTCCCCCCTGTGGCGGAGCCCCTGTATGTGTATATGCATTTTAATCAATGCATCGCATTGCGTATGGCGCGGAACTCTTTAACATTAATTGTGCGTTTAAAAAGTTTGGTAAGAAGTGCTAAAGCGTACTACTTTGCCCAATCTTATAGGAAAGCATCAACATATCGCATAAATGCGCTAGGAGACGGCACGATTTTATGACCGCATATAAAATAATCTGTAGTTAAACTGCGCCACGGAGCGTCGCCAAAATTTTGAATTAGTCTTGACAACTGCAGACTTATTATTGAAGGACCCAGGGGCCCTTCAGATCGTCTAGAGGCCCTCCGACCTTTTTCAAGGCCCTTCCACCTGTTCGGAGACTCATCTTGGATCCGTGAAAAGATATGATGTGGAATGGGTGATATAAAATTAGTACAAAAAGGGCTTACTCCATAATATCAATATACAAATCGCAGCTTTTTGGTAATACCGAATGCCTCGTAATCGTAGACGAAGGGTGTTACAACTTTCAGTTTACCCAAAAGCTCCGTTTTTTTTTTTTTTTTTTTTTTTGTGTGGATTAAGTCCTCCTTGTATTTTATCTTCATCTAGGGTCTCTACGTGCTTCGGGCCTTTCCAGTCTGACCAGGAACCCCTCTGACCTTCCAAGAAGCCCCTCTTGTGTGTGTAGAGGCCCATTCGGCATGTTCAGAGGTTCTTTCCGACCTGACCAGGGACTAAGGTGGCTGCTTTGTCGCCCTACCAACATGCTCCGGGACCCCTCCAACCTGTCCAGGGGGCAGGGGCACCTCCAGTCTTGCTAGGAACTCATCCGGCATGTTTAAGGAACCTTCCGACCGGCCCAGAGACCATTTCAGTCTAGCCAGGGGTCCCTCTGACTTGCCCAGAAGCTACTCCGATCTGCCCGGTGACTCTACTGGTAGGACTGCGCTGGCTGCTATGTCGCCCTGCTGACATGCTCAAAGGACCCTTCGACCTACCCTGGCCCCTGGGGCCCCATTTTGCATGTATTTTGGCATGTTCACTTCAGTGGCCCTTCTTTCCCGCCAGGGGCCCTTTTGGTCTGGTCAGGGGCCCCTCCGATCTGCACAGAGAACCGTTGAACTTCTCCGGGCCTTTTGGTCTGTCAAGGGGCACTCCAGCCTGCTCAGGAGCCCTTCCGAGCTGGCCAGGAACTGTATTGACTGCTTTTTCGCCCTGCCGACATGCTCAAGGGCCTCTTCAACCTGCCAAGGAGTCACTCGTTTTGCCGCATCCAATGGGTTATGGTATTGAGGGGTTGTAAATTGAAAATTCATCATTATTTACGCAACTTTGAATTATTCATATAGAACAAAATATATCAGTGATCGGAGGAGGAGAAATCGTTCAAAAGTGTGTGTATGTGAGAGGGAGGGGTGCGATTAACATTACTACCCCCCCATCTTGAAAAGTGGGGGCATGCCCCGCCCCTGCCCTCGTTCCTACGCCTATGATCGTATACGCGTTTAAAGTATGGTCCTTTAAAAGTCCTGTTTTTTCTCATCAGAAACTTTGACAAGTCACTGACTGCTTTGTATGTACCTTGAATGCAGATAACGAATTCGACGGCGGTTTTGATGGCGAACAGAGTGTTATTTTTATATCTGAAATAAAACACACATAAAAATGAGAAAAGTATATAAATATGCTCTGGATATTGTAAAATCAGTGACAAATCCCAGTCCCAGGAACTGGGGGTCTGTTATTTCTGTAGCAAAATGCTTATGTCACTTATCTGTTTTATCAGATGTTTTGAAAGCGGATGCCTTTGAAGCTCAGAATTTTTAATTATGCGCTGCTATTCTATATGATTCTTTATATAGTTCAGATTCATTGGAATAATACAAACTTTAAGCAGAAGTCTGGTTCAATGGATTTACATTGGAGTGGTTTTCCGTTGGGTTTTAATTGCACCTTCCATTGTTCCTCAACAGAATACGAGAAAGCAGTGTGTGATTACGACGTCACAATGGCATCATCAGTGCAGAGTAATTCAACTGCATTTTTATGTACCTATACCGTATGCGTAAAGTAAACTATGCTTTTCAGTATGTTTAATGTATGAGTAAGACAAAATGTTATCAATATTCAAAATACTATAGATATATAGGAAGTTGTACCGGAGTTATTTAAGCCTGAATCACGTTGAAACAAAATACAAACCCATTTACAATCGGCAAGCATAGTGCTGTCATGTAATGTTGTGTTTTTAATTAATAATTTTGGTAATTGAATGCATCTTCCCTGGTAATTTAGCAACCATTTATGTAAACATATACGACTTAAAGTACACATACATCCCGATCACTTAATTTCATTCATTGGAACCTGATAGCATTCTTCTGCCTTGATGTGATTCTCCTCATGGTTCTTATCCGTTTCCGATGTACGTTCTTGTGTCGTCCCGACAATCTGTAACACAAGATACGGCTGTCTTCCTTTTTGATTATACTCATATGTCCTTCAATTCCCTTTTCTTCACATTCACATATGATCTTTATCCTTTTCTGTTTCTGTGTCAGCGTTTGTTTCCTTTTTCGCCGCTTCTATTTGGTTTGCAATTCATTTTCATCTTGTTTGCGCCTGATCAACATCGCTTGTAACGTTTGTAAATAAATAAATAAATAAATAATTTACTTTTAGTAGTCTCCATTTGGATGCTGCTTTAGCGCGGAAGTAATAACTTACACGTCAATAGAATAACACTAGAGATAATCATAGTATGTGGCTACAGCAATACAATTTTCCGGTCATTTGTCACTCTTACGACCGAAATGCCTATTGCTAAAGCATATTTAACCTCTTGGGAACCCGATGGTAAATATTTACTCACCACCGCTCGTACTCCTCAGCATTTCCTGAGCCAACGACAGCCCGGGTGCATCGCTTTATTTACGAGCAGACCACCACCCGTGGCGCTCGGACAAATGGAGTCCCCAGCCGGGGCCGACACCGGCCGGCCTCCCAATGAGCGATGACTCCCACTGCAGCCATTACTCTGCACGGCTGGTAGGCCGCTGAGAATGCCACAGCGGCTTTACACCGCAGTCTGCACACCGTGTGTTCCAGTCCGGCCGGTGTGCATGGCCGGTTCAGGCGGCGCCGATCCGGCGGGCGGGAGTGGCGACCTAGAGAGCGGGCCAGCGGCCGAGCGGCCGAGCGGAAAGCGGGCGGCGGCGGGCGGCGGGCGGCGGGCGGCGGGCGGCGGGCGGCGGGCGGCGGGCGGCGGGCGGCGGGCGGCGGGCGGCGGGCGGCGGGCGGCGGCGGGCGGCGGCGGGCGGCCTCTGTGGTTGCTCTCGAGTCGCCCCCGCCCGGCCCCATCACCCCCGCTTGCGTTGTTGACAGCCTCGCTCGCTGCTGACATGATCCTGCTGGCGACCGAGTCGACTGGATGCCACGATGCGGTCAGTTGTCGGTACTGACAGCTCGTCAAACCGTCAGGCGGAGGAGGCTGTGGGTTCTGAAAGCTCGTCAAACCGTCAGCCGGTGGAGGCCGCCGCGTGACTCCGACGTATCCTGCTGTCAACGGCCAGCCAGAGGCGCCAAATGGCAAGGTCGCTTGTTTTCTAAATCCGGAATGGGCCAATGGCATATTGGAGGACACGTGTTTTGCCAGTTCTTGGAAATGTTTCGGCAACGTAATTTGGTCTTCATCGGCGGAGGTAATTTCAGGTACTCTTTTAGGTGATATATTTGCATAATTCTATTGGTTGAAATATAGCAATCACCTTCCATTTCCGAGCCTAAAGACCAGGCACGTAGCCAGGATTTCGTCCAGGGGGGGAGAGCTCAAAAGGGCCCTTCCCGAGCATTGAAAGGCTTGTTAAGGCTAAACAAAACAAAAAGGCTAAACAAAACTGGATAATAAAAACTTTACGGATTTCGGCCACTCTATTTTGTTAATGCCCTTTTACGGGGGGGACACTTCGAGAGGGCCCATTACCGAGCGTTGAAAGTGCCCAGTAGAACGGATGAAAAGGTTTGCTCCTTCCGTACTTGTGAGGGGCCTATTTTACATGTTCAATGTTCATGGGCACTTCTGACCCGCCCAGAGGCCCTTTCGGTCTGGTCAGAGCCCCTCTGACATGCAAAGGGGCCCTTTGAACTTCTCAGGGGCCCTTTCAAGTTCTCAGGGACACTCTTGTCTGATTGGGGGCCTTCCAGCCTTCTCAGGGCCCTTTCGACCTGGTAAGAAGTTGCGCTGGCTGCTTTTTCGCCCTACCGACATGCTCAGAGGCCCCTCTGACCTGCTCAGGGTCCCTCTGTCCCTCTAGGGGCCCATTCGACGTGTTCACGGGGGCCTCTGACCCGCTCAGATGCCCTCCCAGCTTGTGCAGGGGCCCCTCTGACATGTATAGGGCTCTTTTAAACGTCCTAGGGTCCTCTGGTCCTTTAGAGAGGGCCCTGGTGGTCCTACAGGGCCTCGAAGTGCTCTAAATTATGTAATGACCACGCTTCGCGTGGTTTTCCGACTCTTAAAGAGCCCATGATACCGCGCTTCGCCCGGTCTCGTCAGCCCTTTTCGGCACGCTGCGCGCGCCGAAAAGAGCCCGCCGGGCCTCCAAAAATAACGGGCCTGTTATTTTTGAAATACGAGCTGCCGTTCTGACCAGCCCGGCGGCTTCCGAGAGCTGCAACGGACGGGGAACAGCTCAGCAACGAGACAGATTGCAATCACGTTTCTCGTAACGAGCTGTGCTCTAGTTCCACCGTTTACAGGAGGGGGGGGGAGGAGGGTGGAACCGCTTCCCACCGCCCCCTTGGCTACATGCCTGCCCAACTGGGTGATATTTCAACGAGCCGAGTGTGTGACTGGACTCCATGCGTCATGTCCCAATTCACGTGATTTGGCGTATAAATCATCGGCGCTTGTTATGTTTTCAGCTTCGTTCACCTACCTACTTTATCGTAGCATGGCATGACCGGCATTGCTGATTAACTGACTACGATGACCGTTGACAGAAACAGACGAGCCATTGCGTACAACACTGATAAGGCAACTGTCATGGCTGACAGCTGCCGCGCAGTGAAAGACATTTATCGTCTTCTCGTCAATGAAGACGGCTTGTGCTTCTGTCTGTCCGAGCCCTAAGCGGAAAACCCTTGTCGCCCTGGCGTTGCATACTTGCAGTCTGGTGACTTGCAGTCTGTCTGCAGACTGCACATCAGACAGGTGCCGCCAGATCGTCAAGCTCGCCGTCAGTTGCCACCTCTCTCCAACGCTGCTATTTTTGAAACACGAGCTGCCGGTCTGACCAGCAGCCCGGCGGCTTCCGAGAGCTGCAACGGACGGGGAACAGCTCAGCAGTGAGACAGATTGCAATCATGTGTCTCGTAACGAGCTGTGCTCTACTTCCACTGCTCCTCCCATCGCGGCTGCAGCTGGAGCGAAACAAAGCGACGAACCTGCTACACAATTACATCAATTTGGAACTTACTTTTAATGATATTTGCTTGTGCGTATTTCTTATGTCTTTTCTTTTTTGCCTGTGGTATTTTTATAATTTTACTCGTCTTATGGTGTTTAAACGGCAAAGCTTATTAAATAATACGTCTACCAATCGATGGACAGTTTCCGCGAAGGACTTGACGGCTGATGACTTTCGACCAGCAGACTTCCTACCATAGTCATCATGTCATTATCCCTGTAACCCCACAATAGGGTGACAATCTTATACATGGTGAAAAATAAAGTTTCGAATTTGTATCGGACGCCCCCGCAAAATGGGATCATAATGTCAAAGCCAGTACAAAAAGTTTTCATTGAAAAATGAATGATATTTGACGGTTTGCGCAATGGCTTTAAAGATTTACGGTCCTCCATTAGCCCGCATTGGCGGAGGGCGTAAACCGCTTCCACTGATTAATGTTTATGTTAACTAACTCAACAACCGATAGCTCTATCAACGTAAATTTGGTTACTTCTTTCTACATTGCTTAATGTCTTTTGTGAATAATGAAGATTTCTCTAAAATATTCAAGTTTTAGCAAATTTAGATTTTTGCGAGTCATTTCCCCCCAAAAATCGTGTATTTTTTATTTTTTGAGGCTAATACAAAATCAAATTATCAAAAATCCGAGACAACCATGTTTTATCCCTTGCTATTTCCTCTCTTCGGACCTTTTTACTTCATTTTCCTCAAAAGATGGCCTTTGTGCGGTCTGTTAATGTTAAGCTGATTTTGGTGCGAAACTCGTGATTGACGTCACTAAATTCATATAACTAGAATTTTGTCAGACAAAATGCCTTTATTAATTTCACAAAAAGACGTTAAATCGATGTGGAGAAGGTAACCGAGTTCACGTTGGATAGCGTTATCGATGTTGATTATACGAAAATCCATCAGGGGGCGTTAATTACGCCCCCAGTCAATGGCGGGCTAATGGAGGCTTAGTGTAATCTTTGAACCCATTGACGCTTTACCTCTAAATTAATATTTTTCAAAATAAATTTAACTGTGATGTTTTTGTTGTAGCATCACATTTCAGGGGCGTCCAATACCAATTCAAGATTTCGCAGTCTAGCTCTACACAGGCTCCGCCAACGCCTGGGAAAATCGGGGGCGGGATTCAAGTAAAGGCGAGTGTCGTGGTCAGCGAAGTTGCCCACTCTTGAGGGGGGGGGGGGGTGAAGCGAGCGATTTTTCCTTGGGACGGGAGAGGGTGGAGCGTAACCGAACGTAAAAGTTATTGATGTTGATTGGGAGTAGGATGAGCGTGATAAAACCAACAAGTTGATGTTTGTAGCCCCCCGTTGGGCGTCATCGAAAGCTTTAAGCGGTTTTATATAGGTTATTATGATATTTTTTTTTTTGGGGGGGGGGGTAATGGCTCAAGAATAGGGACACGTCCCCCCTTGGCGGAGCCCCTGGGTCTACAGCTGGTCTGATCACTGTACAGCTGTTGTCGGCCGTGTTCAGAATCCTCATCCCCGCATCAGCCCGTCTCTCAAAGATTCCACATCGGCTTCATCACCATCGCCATCACCTTCATCGCCAGACGACATCACGAGCCATGCCCTTTTGAGGAGGACGCGTGACCGGCGGCTTTGACGCCTGGCTGGCGGCCAGCACTAAGTAGCGTGGCGGCGACTGTGACTGTGACTGCGACTGTGGCGCCTCGGCTGCCCGCCGCTTCATAATGTGTGCCATGTCTGCTGCTGGCTCGGCTGGGACCAGGAGCTGGGGGCGGCCGCGGCTGCAGTTACACCACCAGCACGGCCGGCTCAGCCCATCAGCGGCGGAGCCAGCCGTCTGAAGTCGGAAGGCCACTTTGGTCTTCAGACTGCAGCTCGGCTAAAGGCGCAGTGACATTGGTGTGCAGAGCGAGAGAGTCCATAGCTGAAAGCTGGAACTCAAGAGAGTCGGAAAAGCAAGAGCAGGAAATGACATGGACTGTGACAAGTAAATCCGCTAATTTATTGTCTAGCGTTCTGTCGTCGCCAAGGTCGTAGCGACCAACGCATCACTCGCCCCGTTTCCTGACGCTGTCGACTAGCACAATACACACACACCCATTCCTCAACAATCCACTCCTGCACCTACCCGCGGCTGCACCCTTGTCACTCACTTTCCTTCTCCCCTCCCCGTTACCGACCACTCCCCGTCCAGCGTGTCGCCCCGTCGTCTGCCCCCCGACCGGCGCGCCTGGCTGCGCCCCTGCCACATAACCGGCCGTCGTCAGGCTACGGGCGGCGGCGGCGGCGCGGCGGCGGCGACGGCGACGCGGCCGGTTAGTTTCGAGCGAGCCGGGGTAGCGAGCGTGCGAGCGGCCGCACGCTGAACGAGCACACGAGGATCCGAGACCCGAGGACCTGAGAACTCGAGCACTCGAGGATCCTAGACTCTCACGGAGTACGGCCATCGGCGAGCGAACGAGAGGACGCTACTGAGCGGAATTCGGGGAGTATCGGAGCGTTTCGTTCGAGAGTTCGGAGAGAGCGAGCGAGAGGGAAATGGCGGCAGGACGGAGCGACGTGCGACCCGAGCGGCTGGCAGGGGAGGACGAAAACCTCACCATCTGGAGTGATACAGAGACGGCGCTGTTCCTCAAGATCTGGCGCCGGCCCGATGTGCAGACGGCGCTCCGACAGTACACGCGCAAACGGCCCATCTGGAAGAAGGTGTCGTCGGAACTCGCTGCTGAGGTGAGTGGGATGACAGGGATTCCATGCAGGAAGATTCCAGGGGCATGGACTCATAAGGAGAGCTCTAGGAGAGGACGCCAATGGGAGGGAGTAGAGAGACCATGGCCACGTTTCCGCGACTAGGTATAAATCCGGATTTTACCTCGTGGTGACTTCTGTAATTAGCCGTTTTCACGATGGCTTATTTTGCGCGAAATGTTTTTAAAACATTTTAAAATGTTTTATAATGTTTCAGTGGTCTTCACGATGGGCTAATTTGCGAGAAATGTTTTATTTTAACCCTCGCCGTATGGGACGCGTAGGGCGATGGTTACAACATTTTTTCGCCAATTGGTCCATCGTGAAAGCGGCTACTACTGAAACATTTTAAAACATTTTAAAATGTCTTACAACATTTCGCGCAAAATAACCCATCGTGAAAACGGCTATTATGTCACCGCGCAAGGGAAATCAAAATTGACCGTCATATATGAACGGGCTATTATTGACGGGTTATTAGGACGGGTTGATATCTGACGGTTAATTCTTATTTCCCTTGTGTGGTGACACAATTACAGAAGTCACCACGAGAGGAACTCCGAATTACCTAGCGTCATAAAAACATGGCCTATGAGGTCGGGTTGATGGCTGGTGGCCTTGGACTCGAGGGCGGTGTGTTGGAGGTGGTATTGGCGTCGACAGTGGCGGTGGAAGGTATTTTCGGATAAGGGGCACATAACCTGGGGCCCCCTCTGCCAAAGCCTCCCACGGCCAAAGGGCCCCCCAAAATGGAGCGAAATGGCATCCCCTCGGATTTAGACCACTATATCTTGTAGTGCCTCTAAATGGTCGCAAAAAACGTCAGATAGGCCCATGTTAAAGTCTTGGGCCTTTTGAGGGTCCTCCCAGGCCTATTGAAGGACCCTCAGACTGGCTGGGGGCACCTCGGGGGCCTGGGGCCCTCGATCATGTTTTCGTTAAAGCATAAACAAAATTAACTTCTTGGAGGACCCCTCTTACAAATTTATGAGGAAAATCATACGTTTGCCCCAACTTCTTGAGTGTGGGAGGGGGGGGGGGTCAGTTGCCCCCTGCCACCTCTTCGGCCACCCCTGGGCGTCGGGCGTTTTATGACGTCTCAAGTGCTGGGTCATTTGTGTAACGTGTTCGAGGTCTTTCGCGCCGACCCCAGCGGGGAGGAAAGTGGGAAAACTCGGTGTATCCCAAAGACGGACATTTCCATGTGCTCTTCATCTCATTCTCCATGTTTCACATGAATCATGATTGTGGACAATAAGAACATTGTGATGGCAAAGTTGTGAGGTACACAGCTACGATTTCGATGTGATGGCGAACTCGGGACTCACCGGGAGAGCTCGAGTGACCGCAGCTCATGATTCAGCCCTTCGGACAAAGATGGATTTCTGGGGCCAATTTTCGCCCGATCAAGATGCCGGGGATGATCTAGCCTATCAATCTCGGATCTTACGCGTCTTTAGAGAGACTATGGCGCTGAGGCGTTTATGCAGCTGGCTGAAGTGAGCTGGCGCCGCGGGCCCGCGAGGAGGCGGTACATGATCGTACGCTGCGAACCGTTCCGCTGCAGCTCCGCCCGCCGACGTCAGAGCGCATTAGCGAACCTTTTGCAGCCGGTCGCCGCTGGCTACACGGCCGCGGAGAGATCCGCCCTGAGCTTCCCCTCGCTGCCGCTAGATGTCAGCCAGGTCGCTAGAGATGCAAACTCGCCCGCCGGCCGGCCCACCACGCGCCGCGCGGCGCCGTGCGGCCAAAACGGGTTGCAGCGTTCGCCGAATTTGTCGGCGGCCGTGCCGCCTGGGTCGCTGTTTGTCGGCCGTTCTCCGTTCAGGCCAGTTCGTGTTCGCCGGACAATCTGAAGACCGCACCGGCGCTCGACTGTGATTAGTCGGAAAACATCGCGATCCCTTGCAACAGCACAGCGAGGCGGACGATTTTTCGGCTCGCGCTCGGCTCGCGCGGTCTGCGCGATATCTCTCCACGGTCGAGCAGGCTCATGTGAGGCTGTTGATTGGTGGATGGAGGAGTAAGGACCGCCCCCGAGGTCCCGCCGGTCCGCCGCCTCAGCTAGCGCCTCGAACCCGAATACGGCCAGCCGGCACCGCGCCGCGCCGCGACGCGGCCCGTTTTCGTTCAAGGTCACGTGACCAGGCCGATGTCGGGATTCGGGAGCGAGGCTGGATGATGTCGGCGGTGGCAGTGGGGGGGCTAGAGGGCGGTAAATATTTACTGGGCAGGGACAGAGTTCCAGTGTGAGTCTGTATTCGTCAGATTGTCTGCGGGTGTGGACAGCTGGGACACTTTTTAAGGGTGTGTTCTTCTGTTGAGTACAGTTAGAACGCTTTTGAGGACGTGTTCTTCTGCTGAGGACAGCTATGACGCTTGTTTGGTGGTTAAGTTTGGTGGATAGAGGTCAGAGGTCAGAGGTTAGAGGTCAGGTTAGAGGTCAGAGGCATCCTCGATGGCGAGACGTGGACGAGAGGCAGGCTCCGCTGACGGATGCGATGAGCTTTTAACGCCGCCTCTGCGAGTCATCGCTTAGGTCTTAAGCTGATCGCACGACAGAGGTCGATGCCCATTGTCAGGTCACTTGTTTGGTGAAATCCATCGCCTACATTTCAATATACATGGGTCCTTTCAAATCAAAATAAGTAAGGATAAAAAACGTCTCAACCTGAAGGGATGCGGGAGCACCTATCAATATATGAAAAACTGTATGTCATTAAATGACAGCAATTTCGTTTCTCTAAGGTTAGTATCCCACCACTAAGCTGATGTCGGCCGGTTGCCTGCTGGCCTGCGCGTCAAGGTGTCGGTCTCACGCCAATGCGCCATGGGTGGAGCCAAGGCCGGATACTGCGGCGCTCAAACGGCCGACAACCACGCCATCACCGCCGCCACCCCGCCGCCGCCGCCGCCGCCGCCGCCGCCGCCGCCGCTGTCTATAGCTGGCAGTGGCGTGACCTGTCTGGGGTGAGCTGTCTGGCGGGGGCTGTCTGGCGGGGGCTGTCTGGCGGGGCTGTCTGGCGGGGGCTGTCTGGCGGGGGCTGGCTTGGTGTCCGGAGTTGACAGCAGCACAGTGTCGGTGGGAGGCCGATCAACTATGACCAGCGTGAGTAGAGCTCTCCCGGGCACAGCTGGATCGGGAGACAATATTCCGCTCACACATTCGTTCAAGAACGGCGATACATTCCGCTTTTCAGTCAGCTATAGCCGTATCGAGTGGTGATCAAATACAATACCGCTGGCAGCTTGATTCAGTTATATCCTGATACAATCCAGTTCTGTTCAGCCTGACCCAGTCCCGTCTCGCAGCCCCGGCTTTAAAAGTCGCTCCTGGTCGCCTGTCGTTTGCCACCACGACACTTCAGTCGTCCAGCTGCCATGCCAGTCCTTTCACCGGGCTCCGACACCGTCAGTCCGGAGTCTGGAGACCAATTATACCCGACCGGAGAGACACTAACGCCAGAGGCGAGGCCGATCCGTCTGTCTCGCCGCCAGGGGGCGCGCGCGAGCATGCCACCACGCCACCACGCCGCGATCGGCCGCGATAGGACTCAGCGGGCTTTGCCGGCTGATTTATACGATAGCGGCGGAAGAGAAATATTTTTCCTCTCAATAAAATGCCGAGGAGGAGACATCAAGTGATGGATGGAGTTCTGGCGGAGTTGCGATAGCTGCCTCGACTTCATGTGTGTTTTGGTGATGGTTAAATGGGCACATGCGCTGCCTTGTTTATGCATGGCGTATAGCTACTTTCGAGTCAGTGATGCTCATCTCACGTGATTGCTTTGATGCTGGTATAAATGTGTCTTTAATTGTTAGTTAGCTTGTGAAAGTTGTCGCTCACCCTTTGATTGAGATAAACAATTCCAGCTCCGGGCTACCCATCTAATAATCAACCAATTTCAATGTCGTCCCTTTCCTTCGGCGCCAAGTTTGCCCACGATATTGGAAACCACCTAATCAGGCGTGGGAAATACCGCCTACTCTAAGTCCGTGCGGCCTCCACGCTATTATTATTTACATCATATTTTCTTTCCAACAGACTGACTGTGTTGACTACGTCGATTTTGTTTGCGTTACGTTATCGCGCCTCTTCTCAGGGCCAGCGGCCATGATTGACAAATTATGATCGGAATGCTCTACTCTGATGATCAAATCAAAACTGAATACCACCGCCTGAGTGGCATTGTTCTGCCTGGTTCTGCCTGTCTACCTGGAGCAGCGGCGCGGATAGTACCTTTAAGTTTGGGGGGGGGGGACTTTTTACGGACCTATGGTAGCACAAATGATAGCTAAAAGAAGCGATATATCGCTGAGATCGCCACCCGATATATCGCCAACATAATTTATCGCCATATATCACCACCGGCGTTCACCCGATATATCGCCATATATCCCTGATATATCGCCACCCGTTCTGGATGCGTCAATGCCGGCGACTGCCTTCATACAGAATTTTGTTGTTGACCACTTTTCATTTTATCTACCCCTGGTCGACTTTGTATATCTGTTGAGTGCTGAACGTCAGGGGAGCAGAGCCGACATCATACCTACATCTGTAATGGCGTGCTTTGCAAAACAAATGAAACATCCTGACCTACTCCATGCCAAAAAGACTGGATGTTATTCAGTTTGAGGCGTCTAGTAACAATTCATGAATACTGAATAGTAGCATTTACCCCCAAAAAGCATACACATTGTGACCAAGTTCTCTATCAACGTTACGACGTAGAAACATATCCTCATGTGCGCTGTATGTAGCAGTGTTTCCATGCTACGTTAGTCAAATGTGCAGTGTCACTGTTTAGATGGAAAGGTGCATGAAACCAGCTTCGAATTAAATGCTGTTCAATTTTCTTTATTTGAATTTCTGCTTGAAACTGCGCCTTCGTTTTACAAAACATAAGCAAATTTCCATAGATAATGCCGTTAATCTAACTCAAAGTAAAAAAAAAAAAATGGTAAAAGACGGTGGAGGGCCGACACCTAGCTCCAAAGTTGGGGGGCGGCGTCACCCCCGGTCCAAAGTTGAGGGGGCGTGTTGCCCCCATTGCCCACGTGGTTCCCACGTCCCTGGCCTGGAGAGAAAACATCAGCATTCTGCTGTTTATGGATACTTATCTCTCCGAATGCCATGTAAAGGATCATGATTTTCTGTTATCTGGTCCTTTGCTGCATGCTATGTTTGTTATTGGCCAATGGGAGATGTGAATCAACCAATGATCTGTCATGAATCAGCACGCCCACCAATCACAATGTACGGTACACTTGTAGCTCTGCTGTGGTATTTTTCCGTCGGGTGATGCTTGAATATCCTCCCGGCGAGCTATCGCTGCTGTCTGCGGTGCTAACATTAGACCACCGCGATGCTTCATGCTAGTACTCATTGATTGGCTTGCGCTTCAAAAATAAATAATCCAATTTATTATACTGCAGGCGATATAACCAATGCACTCGTTTGCCGTCGCGAGATGAAAGGTAATAAACAGTCTGGAAAGTCTATCGCCGGGCGCCTGCTATCTATATTTTGCAGCATGTCGTGCGTTTACACCATTACCTGGAATCGGGCGCAGAGCAGCCTCGTGCCTAGCTGCGGTTAACAATAGCTCGCTAGGCCGGATCCGGAAATCCGTTGCAGAGGCGGCGAGTTCCAGTGAACGTAGCGCGGTGTGCGGTCAGTCGCATCCCATCCAGTCGCCCCCGGCCGGGCTCAGTCCGCTGTCTCTCAGACAGGGCTCGGCCCGGTGACATCTGCGACCACCTTCTTCCCGTTATGGCCAGTGACACCTGTGACGTCACGCCGGTCCGATGTAATAAGCCCCTCTCGACGTCTTGTAGGCTCGGCTTCCTGAGAAACGGTGCACCTGCAGGTCCAGGCTCCAGCGCCCGCTCTGATCGCCGTGAGGGCCACTCCCATATACAGCTACCGACAGAGGCGTGTGATACGGCCGGCAGAGTAGCTAAATCAGAGACCACACTCGGCCTTCCCGCTCCCCAGTGACATCATCGGGCCGTACGATCCGCCGCCCAGTGACATCATCACATCGTGAGGAGAGTGATACGCTTCGTGGCGGAATTTAAACGATTATCGCCAGCGGTGGCCTGTGTGATTGAAAATTACGTCATTTGACAGCAAAATTTGCGAGGGCTATTTTACAACCTTTGATGAGATAACAAGAGCTGGCATTTACTTGTGATGATTGTATCTATATTTTTTACTAAAAATAGGTAAGAGTGATGGCATATGATGCAGGATATTTTGTGTCTTAACCCTACTCACTGCGGGCGGCCAGAATTGCGTTAATCTGCGGAGAGGGGCAGATTCTGCACCCCCCCAGAGATCTCGAGAACCGCTCGGCCGATTTCGATGGGTTGAACACCATTTGATTCGTCATGGCAATATTTTTTTCTGTGCCCAGAAATTTATTTTTTGTTCAAATATGGTCAAATATGGTATGTACTCAGCCAGCAATTAACTTGGGTACTAATCGTGCACAATGGTTAAATCCCATTGTGCCCGATTATTGCCCAAGTTAATTGTTGGCAGGGTATGATGCCAGGAGGCAAAAATAATCGTTTTTTTAAATGTCATTGCGCATTGTTCAACGATTTCCATGCCAAAACGTTCCCAATGTAATGGTTTTTTAATATAGGAAGAGGAAAAATACCAAAATGAAAAATGATAGGCGGATTCAGGGGAATGAAAACTGGGGATTTTCTGATAACACATATGTTCTGTTCGTGATTGTTGAACGATAGACGTCGCACGTGATTTTTTTTTGCTGCAATTTTAAATGTTTAATATTGCGCCATAGGCGGATTCCAGGTAACACTAGGGGGGGCGGGCACCATGTTGCGGAACACCTTATATCACCTTACCTAATTTGAGTTGGACTAATTTGAACGGAGGATACCATATTGCCTCCCATTTTATGTACCTGAAAGCGCCCCTGTCCCAAAATATGCATAATTCAAGTATGTATGATGTATATAGCAGTGCTATCGTTTTTGGTGCATTTATTGCACCGCAAACTACGAAGGAAGTATACGCCGCACAACCGCATTCGTAAGGCCCTCCCAAAAACATGAGCCTGGAGCCGCCTCTGCTGCGCCGATATTTTCACAATTTTGATACAACACGCGTAGTTCAATTTGAGGAAAATTCACAAAGTTTCAAGACAATACCAAGGCCTTACGGCTATAAACCAGCGGGCGAAAAACTACTGGGGGACAGAATCTGCCCCCGCAGGGAATAGGGTTAATCTGCGTCCTAGTCAGCCAGGCACGTGCCGGGATTTTTCAGGGGGGGGGGGCACGTCGGTGGCAAAATAAATTTTCGCTCCTCAGCCATGTGTTGTTGACAGGGATAGAGAGGATAGGGTCGGGTCGTCCCATTTTAAGAGAAGAAAGATAATCCCATTTTATCTACTGAAACTTTTGTTTAGCAGGAGGGCAGGGGGTATGACCCCTGTGGCCCCCTCGGCTACGTCCCTGGTCTTAGATGATCATTTATAAGTTCCAAGTAGGTAACAAAGCACCCAATGTTCAAAGTGATCATTGTACGAGCTGAACAAGTACCTACTAGCGTTGCGTGTTGAATCCAGCTCCGTCTGCCAGCCAGCCACCACAAATCTGCCATGAGCCTGAGAAAACGACGCCGCCGAAACGGTCGAGCCCACACGCCATGCTGCAATTGACATTGCGAAACCCCAACAAAATGGCGCCGGTGCCATTTTGAGCGGCCTGAGTCAGATGGCAGAGGCCGACCGGAGTATTATACATCTCTGCCGTGCCGCCCGCTCCAATTCTGCGTTGCCCGTCCTGCAGTTGACATGATGACACCTATCGTGGAGTGCGTCAGCGAGGAGAGGAAGTGTGTGTTCCGCGTTCCGCTGCACTGCAGCTGCAAACTTCCGCAGTCGGTCGGCGGCTGCCCATGGGAGCGTGGGTGGATCCAGGGCCATGGGGTCCAATTACAGAGGCTCCCTTTAAAATAATGAAATAGCAGACAATTTTTTTTTTTTTTGAAAGACACCCTTAGAAACTTTGTCCATGCTAAATTGTATATACTAATATTACGTTTCGTCAGACATTTTGGGACACATGGCACACAAACCAGCCTTCTTAACGGATCTGGATCCACAAGTGCAGTGGAGTTTTGTTGTTGTTCAATTATTTGTCGGCATATTTTGCTAGCTGGTTGGTCGAAGCGTTGGATTGGACGGGAAGAGTGGGCTGAATTCGCGCAACTGTACGATTAGTTGCGTCAGGCGCTTGCCGTGGGTTTCAATCACGACAGTTTGACAGTGAGCGATGTCATCGCATCATTTGCTAGCATTGGTATCGATGGTCAATGGCACTACCGCACGAAATGGGTCTGGCACAAGTTTTTTTGTTTGTCTAGGCAAGGCTACAGTCCAGGAAGTTTGTACGAGAAAGGAAAACACGGCCAGTTGACCCCGTGCGACCACAGTGGCGATTTCGGCGAAAAGACCGACTGTTCAATGGCTGCTTCTCCGCTGATTGTAATGACCTACGTATGACAAATAGGAACGTAAATGGCAGTATGATATACCATATTTGATTCACAACTGAAGTACTTAATATACTATATCAAGGGGCGTACGCGTAGGAAACTCATTTGAAGTTGGGTGGGCAAAACTTTTCAACAAATTTGGATTTTATTGTCAGTTTCTAAAAGTTTCAGTTTTCTTAAAACAATTGGGTCACAACACAAACACAGTTTTTAAAATCCGAGATAGTCATTGTTTAGAACTCGTCATTTTACGTTCTTTTTTGTCACTTGCCATTTGCCTTTTTTGGCATTTGCCATTTGCCAAACTATTTTATTTTTTGCGATTTTTGTCTTCAAACATTTTGTTATTTTCGACCCAAAATGTCATGTAGTGACGTCACTTAAATCTGTATAAATATTTGTATACACTGCTATTTTTCATAGATGACGTAACATTGATGTACGAAAGGATACCGAAGATTTCACGTCGTATGCCTGCCCAACGCTTTGCAAATTATTCAGACTAAAAACGAGGGGTGGGCGGATCCAACCCCCAAACGGTTTGGTGGGCTACTGCATCGTGATTTTGGACCCAAGGCTACTCACAAATGGGGGAGGGGCGTTGCCCCTCACTCAAAAAGTTGCGGGTGGGGGGGGGGCAGTTGTGACTATATTTTGTCTACTGGTATTTGGCATACGAGCATGCTCAAGTAAAAAGCGTTCAACGGTTTTTGTTCTCATTAGTTACCCGCAAAACTGCTTTCTTCCCATCAAAAGCAGGCATAACCTATCGGTTCTTTTTGGGTCATTGACCTTATTTCCACAGTAACTAATCCACCTTTCCCTTCATGTTCAGCGGTCATCACAAATGTTAAAAGCGACTCATATGACCAGACCTGTCGAACGGCGGCGAGGTTTTCCTCAGATATTGATGCGACCGCAGACATGCCTCCGTTCCTTACCGCCGTGCAATGAGACGTCTTGTTTACGAACCACTGACGTCATCGCCATTTTAAATACTGAGGCACGCTGTAAACATCATTATGCAATCGTGTGACGAGACCGCGAACTGACGCTTTGCCATACCAGTCCAAACTTCGGACACTGGCGGCAAGAGTTCACAACGATACCTAGCTCTCAGTGGAGCAGCGAATCTGACAGACAGAGCGAATCCAAATAATCTGCTGCAGAAGCGGAGTTTCTCGTGAAGCAGTTGATAAGCTTGAAGCTGCCGGCATTCATACCATGTTAACAGGCTCAATAGTCAATCCATTGTGTTTATCCGATTACCGAGGCTTCGAAGATTTTGATGATGCACCCGAACTCTTACAATGTTTCTAATAAGCCACAGTCGCAATTCGCATAGTCGTACATTCCCACACATTTATCATTCCATCTTTATTTCTACCTCACGTCCTTCTCCTTGAACGCTCTGATTGCAAGCTTGGTCACCATGTGGCCAGTGGCCTCACCAAGCCTACTGCTGGCGCGGAGGCGGAGCTACTGCATTGCAATGGCCGAGGACACAGCGCGGCGGTATTGCAGCGACCCTTATCTACCTCCCAGCGTCGGCATACCTGCTGATGAGGTCCGGGGCGGCGCCGACAGCCCTCGCGCGCCGTTCGACGGCCTCTCGTGGAGCCCGGCGGCCTCTTGTAGCGGTGGTTTTACGACCTCTTCATGGCCGCCGCTCGCCCGCGCGGCCTGGTTTCGCCCTCACATCTCTCTGGTGGCTAGGCAGGGTATGGAAGCCTGGTTAGGCGGGGTATGGAAGCCTGGTTAGGCGGGGTATGGGAGTCTGGTTGAACGGGGTTTGAAACCTGTCTTTACTCCGGCCGTCACATGAGTCAGCGAAACGACCGCCGCTACCAAGCAGCTGTGTGCCGAGTTCTTTGTATTTGAAGCGAGTATAGCGCTCCGATACCGGTACCAAGCAACTGAGCTAGTTGTTCGCTGAAGGTGATGCACGAGCTCATGTCGTATGAGTCAAGAAACCACCGGGCTACCCAGCAACAACTGAGCTCGCCGAAGTTCTTTGCATATGCAGCGGATAGGGTTCTGAGTTCTGACACAGCTATACCAGCAAAACTGAGATCAGAGCTGTCTGTATGCGAAGCAAGAAGCAATATGACGTGTCACCGGTGCTGAGCGACTGTGGTACGAGTTCTGTGTATGTTATGGGAGCCATAGGTGCACGAGTCGACGAAGCCACGGCTACCAACTCAAGCATCCGAAGCGTTCTGATACTGCTCTGAGTCAAAAAAGTGCCGAGTCTCTTCAGAGGCAAGTGTGTTTTCTGAAGCGTTTTTGTTTTTTCGATGACGTCAGCTGGCGTCGTGGTGGCGTTGGGAGCATTATTCCAACCCCAGCTGTGGCACCATCTGTGCGGTGCGGTGGTCTGTCGTCACATGTCACCAACGACGCTAGGTCCCCGCTGTCCATGACGGTGGCCTCCCCCCGCCGGGAGTTCGCCCTGGGAGGGGGCATTTGACTGACTTGCATGAGTTGCGAAGGCGTGCGGCACATATCTGAAGATCTAGCGTTGCCGAGGCCGGATACCACGCCGTGGTAGAGTTATTAGATAAGTTATTTGCCTGTTGCCAGAGTAATCGCCAAAGCGTGGTGCAGAAAGCACTGGGCGTGAGGGGGATAGTGACGAGTGATTGTAGCACAATCTTTTCCCCGTGCTGTCCATTGGTTTGACGGATAGGATTCGTACAAAGTTGATTTTGAAAACAAATTATTTACAGATAATTAAAGAGGGCCTCGTTCATTGTATGTAGATTGACTGGACCCCTCTGGTTACGCTAGAATCGCGCCATGTCGCTTCACGTCGCTTGGCTTAAAAACTATTTTGGAAAATGGGGCGCGTCCCAACAAATCACAGACTCGCCGATTTGGGGGCGGGACCAAACAAACCACAGTCTCGCCGATTTCGGGGCGGGGCGAAACAAATCACAGACTCGCCTATTTTGGGGTGGGCTCAAACAAATCACAGACTCGCCGATTTGGGGGCGGGACCAAATAAATCACAGACTTGCCTATTTTGGGGCGGGCACAAATAAATCACAGACTTGCTTATTTTGGGGCGGGCACAAACAAATCACAGACTTGCCTATTTTTGGGCGGGCCCAAACAATCACAGGCTTGCCTTGGGCAGGCGCGGATCCAGGATTTTGGTCAGGGCGGGGGGGGGGGCGTCGCATACAAAAAGTTGCGCCCTCCAGATGCGCCCTAGAGGCGCGCCATGGGCGCGCCCCTGCTCAGGAGGGGGCGGGGTGCCCTAGCGCCCCCTAGATCCGCACCTGTTGGGTTTCCCTATTCCACGAGAACTAATGCTCAGTCGTCAATCAGTGTTCTATGCTTGGCTCTCTTAAATGCCACTGAATTCGCATAACGGCAGTCTGCAAGATGGTATTTCGGAAAATATATTCAGCCTTGCAGGCTATTACCAGATTTTTGCAAGATTTACTCGGCGTTTTCTTGCATACATCTGCATATCGTGGAGTAGATGGAAAACTGACCTCAAATTGCGAAAAGAAGTTCCTGCATGCTGCAGCCTGGTGCATTATTACCGACAAATTGAATGCGGTTGGATGGAGCATCCCTGACCCCTTACATAATTTGAGGTGACGAACTATGGCCCCAATTAGGCCCATTGAAACCTGGAATTCCTGAACAGGTGTTGCTTAATTCAGGCAGATAGAAATCATTTCTCATCCCATCCGACACAATTATCAACACATTGGCACACGCTGATGATACAGGCGGAAGTCGCTTTGCCAACGGAAATCGTCAGAACTATACCGCATAAAGTGGAACATGTTGTGACATTAACATCTGACAACTATTTAAAAAATTACATCTATCTTACCTTTGAACTCCCGGCGAGCTGGTAACAAACAAAACTAAAACGAAAAACCGCTTCAGCAGTGTTTCTGAGATGTTTGCCAGAGGACATAGACGTAGGAACGCGGGGGGCCGCAGGGGCCATGGCCCCCTCACTTTTTGTCTATTTTTGTGTGCTAAAATCAACAATTTTACTTCGTTATAAAAATCAAAAGGCGCAACAGATCCGCAAAGACGAAAGGAGCTCAAAACTGCATAGCAATCCAGTGTAGGGGGATCGAGTTCCCCTCAAGACGAGATTCAAGTTTCGCTGGTCCCCTCACTTTTTGTCACGTTCCTACGCTTCTGGCAGAGGACGTCATTTTTGTCTATCTCTGTACTCTGATGTAGGTTCATCTTATCAGATAGGATTCACCTTGTACCGTTCACCCTTACCATTCTGAAGGCGAACGCGACCGCTAATTCCGATCCTAACTGTCCAAATACCTTGAGACGGGGGTAATTACCAGGCAACGAGCAGACTAAAGCACACCGATAATTGAAGTATTGCTGCCAGCAAACGGGTAGGTGCACATGCTGACTGGCAAACCGGTGAAGGTCAACACGTGGTTAACGTTCCCATGCTGTTTATTCTGTCTGTCTGTGGTCCTGTCTGTCGGTAATAGCTCTTTTAGCGCGACTTTATGTTCCCGCTTTCTCTATCTCACTGAAATGGTCAGATATCGGGCAATATATGCCAATGAGATACCTGATACCTGACAAATTATACCTGAAATATTTGTGGGTATCTTCACTTTACAACCAAAGTGAATTAAGATTGAACTGAATTGAAATGAGTTTGAATATAAGTAGATTCAGAACCAAATTTAGAGTTGAAACTCTAACTTCTATGCACCCTGGCTTAACTCTAGGGATCATTACGTTGGCAGCAATCCGCAACTTGTCTGTATCGAACTCCAATCCCACCATCATAGCCCATACTACCATGTGGTAAATCTGGAACGCCTTTCCCAGAAGTGTGTGGCTCTGGTGCTACTGGTGTTTGCAGCGCCGCGCGCCGGCGCGCCGCCCCCGTCAGCAGTGCGGCTGGCTCGTCACCGACTCGGACCAGTGTGACTGCGAACCTCGCGTGCTGAAAGACGGTTTCCGGCACCGCCAAACTGAGTCAGCGGAACGCACGGGCCGTAATTGCTGGAGGTCTAACTGGAACAGGGGCTATGGTACACGGTGGGCTGGCACTCACTCGTACTCGCCGCTCCAGCTCGGTAGCGCCAACTATACAGTGTATCTAACTACACTGGAACTAACTGCAATGTCTGTGGCTAACTGTGGGCTGTGGTGCAATCTTTTTCGTTTCCTTACCGGCCCTTTGCAGACATTTCCCCCGTTTTCTACCTCTTCTAAGAACTGCCTAATTATTTGTATTTTTTGCGCATTTTAGCGGTTATTTAAATTTATGCATTTACTTGGAAGAATCCGTACATTTTTTTGCCTGGTCGGTTATCACATACTTAATCATGAGCAGATTAAAATAGCAGTGATGTCGGTGGCATCTGTGAGCAGCGACAACACATAGTTGTTGGCGGTAGACCTGTGATCAGACCGTGTGAATCGCATCGGCCCGACCAGCGCGATACATACTGATTGCTGGGTAGCATTCCGAAACTACATGATTTCGGTTGGGAAAGGTTGCCTCTCCCAAGCAAGAGACGCTATTTAGCAGTCAGACCGTCCGACGATTACACGTGATTATCATACTCGATATTGGGGCGTCGACATTAGGCTCGAACCGCCATTAATTAAACGCTTCACCGGCAATTTCGCTGACGCTGCTCTGCGATTTGTCATAACTTATGTCCGCGCCAACAGCTCAAACTGCAAATGTACGCAAAATAAGAGCTGAATGAGGTTCGCAATGGCGTTGTACGGCGATAATAATTGGTTGGTACACGCCATTTATACACTGGCCGATAATGAGGTGTAGACGGACGATGAAGCTCACTAAGCGCATGTCCGATGTGTCCAGATAAGGCCACTGATGGAATATTGGCCAGTTGAGGAAGGTCGTAGAGGGGCGATCGCGCGGCTCCAGCCTTTGTGTAACTCATGCCAATGGATTCACTAACGGCCGATCGTGTGTGGTATTAATGGAAGTTTTTTATGCTGGTAATCGTTTCAGCACCGCAATTGTCGGTGGCCGAACCAGGGCCTCTTCTGTGATAGCTTACAAAAAGTATTATGTGATGCATACGTTAGCTCTGCTTTGCTGGGATCATGATAATAGTTATTAAAAACGCTTGTGGGCGGAATAATCGAAATTATGTACGTACAGTTAATTGTACACAGTTCCTGAAAACTGAACCATTTTCCGCTCGTTACACAATTGACTGGATTAAGTGTCGTGCCATGCCACCTCTTCCCCTTTTCATCCCGCTCAATAATCGCTGCTAGCTGCCATCTGCCTGCAGGGATGCCTCACCTACCCGTCTCCATCCCTTCCGTCTGCCTGCAGGGATGCCTCACCTACCCGTCTCCATCCCTGCCGTCTGCCTGCAGGGATGCCTCACCTCCTACCCGTCTACATCCCTTCCGTCTGCCTGCAGGGATGCCTCCCCTCCTACCCGTCTCCATCCCTTCATCTGCCTGCAGGGTTGCCTCCCTTCCTCCCGCCTCCATCCTTCCGTCTGCCTTGCAGGGGGCTCCCTCCTACCGCTACATCCCTCTCTGCCTGCAGGGATGCCCCTTCCTACCCTCTACATCCCTTCCATCTGCTGCAGGGGATGGCCCCTCCCTACCCGTCACATCCTTTAAGCAGTCTGCCTGAGGATTGCCCTTCTACCGTTACATCCCTTCCGTCCTGCCTGAGGGATGCTCACTCCTAACCCGTCTACATCCCTTCGTTGCCTGAGGATGCCTCCACCTAACCGTAATCCATCCCTCCGTCTGCCTGCAAGGCATGGCGGATCCAGAAGTGTTATTTTACAGTTTTGGGGGGGGAATCCAAAAATTATCGCATGAATTCTGAATAACTCATCGGATTTCGCTTTGTCTTATGGCATCAAAACTGATTTAAAACAACTTTCTCTAGTAATAAGTTGCTTAGTTTACGAAACTCAGGAAATGTGTGCAAATTTGCGGCCGATTTTGGGTGGTTTGGGGGGAGGCATGGCCCTTTGGCCCCCCTGGACCCCTGCCTGCAGGGATGCTCCTCCCGTCTCCATCCCTTTTCCCGTCTCCATCCCTTCCGCCACCCCTCCCTTACACTCCGCGGCTGTACAGTGAGCCGCCGCCACACGCGGCCACATGTGGTCATTTTCGGCGCACGTCCGGGTTCCATTCGGGCCGACTGCGCCGCCACCGCGCTGGTGCGTGCACCGCTGTGACCCAGCGGCCAGCGCCGTCCCTGCACCACCGTGCACCGTGCCGCCAGGGGCTGGAGGCTCTCCAAATGGCCTCATATCACAGTCAGAGAGCCTCATAATTTGCCGAGTGGGGGCTGGATAGTCAGAGAGAGTCGTTATTTCGCTGGGTGGGGGCTGGATAGTCAGGAAGAGTCGTTATTTCGCTGAGTGGGGCTGGTGTGCAGGCGAAGTACGCTGGTCAAGACAAGACTCACGTCACACGTGCAACTGGAGGTTTGGCTTGGAATTTAAACATGTCTCATTCATATGGTAAGGATAAAGCTCGGAACGAAACTGCAAGATGTTGGAGACGGAAAATAGTTAACAGTGGCCCTAACAATCGATAAAGTTTTGGTGCAACGTAGGCAAACGTTAACAGGGATGTTGCATCCCATGGTAAAGATCCTTGTAGAACATCGGCAAATCAAGATATGGGACTACCTCTCATTTTTCGTTGTTTCTGCTTCAGGTGATATAACGCAATTTCATTTAACTGGATCTCCGGAATATCACCACCGTAAAACCGGGATTCCACGCAATCTTTGTGGGTGACCGGATACGCTGCCTTAAACCGCCGCTTCCTGAGGGTTTTCTCAGGTTTTCTCAGGCTCTTTTTCAGCCACTAATGAGACCGAAATCGTAGCCAAGTCTCCTTAAAAGCAGGTGCTCACGAGCATAGCCGCGGTCATCCGCCCAGCAGCACACAGAACTTCACTTCACCGCCGCCGCTGCAAACTCCGCGAAAAAAAACACGCGCCAAGCACGAGCGGATTCCTTTTAAGACGCCTTCCACATGCAGCAGCTGATATACTGGCGAGTGGAAACTCCGCTGGCAACGAGCCAAATATGAAAGTCCGTGGAGGCGCACCATATGGCTCAGGATGGAGGCTGTATGTAGTACGTATAGGCTTACATGGGTTTACAGGTGGCTTAACTCTAAACAGCACAAAAGTGGATCATTAGCTGAAAAAGGACTGTCGGCTGAACGAAAAGAGCGATGCTTACCTTCAAATAGTTTTAAAAGAGAGTTTTATGGTAGGTATTTTGCGTTTTGTTGTTTTAACTTCAGAGACAAGTTTCCGTGAACAATAATCACCTGTTAAATGGTTTTCCCAAACTACTTTAGATTTGAAAATAAATAATGGTAATTATGAATAACTTTAGAGGGGCTGCTGGACCTCAAAGTAAAAACATCTGCCTGTCTTAAAGGGATAGTTCACCTTTAACATGGGGTTTTGAACTGAGATAGCACATTTCTAGACCAGATAAAAAATGGGCTGTGCCGTTGTGGTAAAATAACTACCTCGCTCTACGCTAAGTAATTTCCACACAAGACTAGTGACTAGTGAGCCCCATGTAGATGAATAAGTTTTGAGTGCCCAAAACGCGCCTGCCACTTCAGAACTGTTGTTTACGTTACAAGCAGCCTGCGTATTTACGTTTACATACATATACGGGAGGACGAGATATACAAGAGAACGGGATGAACGAGAGAACCCACCTCTTTTCAAGTACTTGAGCACTCGCTAGTCGCTACAGACTTGCATTGTCTCCAGACCATTTCTCCGAACACCCCGCTGCGCACGGCGCTCGCATCTCGGCGCGGCGGTCAGCGGCGGGTCAGCCGGCGGTCAAAGGTGACGGCTCTGTCATGTGACTTGCTCGTGACGTCCCGGTACTTCGTGACGTCACTAGTGCTGCTTGCCGAACAGGGGTGGCGAGCTGTCAAACGGGGGTGACACTGTCTGTACAGCTGTCAGTGCGATGGAGAAATGTGGTGCAGAGTGACACGATTCAGAGTCGCCCGTCAGTACGCTGTCTAACAAGTTCACCAGAAACGTTCACGATTTAATTTCTAACGTTTTAAAAGATAATTGTCCAGGGTTTGATTGCTTGTGCCTCGAACATATCGTTAACTGTCAAGCTGCAATATTATCTGGCTATGGAGCAAGAGCAGCGCCACTTTCCGAAAAGTAGGGGGGGGGCGATACAGTTTTAAGCCGATTTTGTCCATGCAACGTTCATAGACGTAATGTCAAAACTCGAAAATGTTGGGTGGAAGCGTCCCCCCGTCCCCCTTTTGGCACCACCTTTGCTATGGAAAAGTAAAATGACCGGGCCTCTGTTTCAGGGTAAAAATAGCCTCAAATAGGGGTGCAGCCAGGAGGCAAAGGGTTTCAGGGTAAAAATAGCCTCAAACAGGGGTGCAGCCAGGAGGCAAAGGGGGCACGAGTCACCCATTTTTTGTGATTTTTTAGGGACCCTGCAAAATATAGTGGCTTAGATCCGGAGTGTTTTTTTTTTCGCGTCATTTTTTCGGAGGCCCTTTGCGGAGGGCGGGGCCTGAGGATGGAGTGCCCCCTTGCTGAAGATCTGGCTGCGGCCCTGGCCTCAAAGACATTTGTGCAGTGCAGCGACTGATGTAGGCTGCTGGTATCCCGTCTGCATACTGGCGGTGCACTTCACAGCGTTGCCAGCGCGCAGGCACTCTCTAACAATGCGTCGGTCGGGTGGCGTCGGGTGTGTGCTGGGGTACCGCACACAGACACTGTGTGACGGTTGTCGTCACACTGTGTGACGATTTTCGACACACTGTCCGTCGTCACCACTGAGCGAGCCGTTCGTGACGCACGACACGACCAGCGATTCACCGCCGCCTGCCATTACCGACTACCACTACCAAGCCTGGGCCTCTATCACCCCAGACTTGGCATGGCAAACCGGCGCACCGTCGGTGCAGTTGACCTGATATCGTCCCTCGGCACGCCACTGTCTCCCCGGCACCCCAGGCGCCCCCGGCGACCGCACGTTCCCCCGGCGACCGCACGTGTACCTCACCTTACGTGACCTCCGTAGGATTCCGGGCACAGAGGAAACGTGTCGTGCACGAGCCGAGTTTATTTCCACTTCCCCTGCCGCGCCCGCGGTCGATGTGTTTCCTGTCAAATTTCGGGGCCATGCGGAGATCGTAAACCGGTGTCGGGGTGGCCGGTGTCGGGGTGCCTGACGATGCACGCAACCAGGTCACGATCGCTTCCCGGAGACATTTCAGCTTGTCATCATCAATCAAGCAGAGTTGGAGCTACAGATTCCATGGGCGGCCTGCAGCGTTCTGGAAAGAATGCGTTGTTGTTTGCTGGGAGATCGTGCAGCGGCGGGCGGCGGACGGATCGCCAGCGATCCAGGAATCGGATTTGTTGACAAGTCTGGGCTCATGTGCATGGCGACATGAGCTTCCCTACTCGTAGACAGACGTCTTCTGACACGAATGAACAGCATTTACGGCAGGTGGCAGCGTATCGCTTTGAAGATGTCTTAGCGAGAACCCACCAAATGTCATCGCAGACTGTGGGATCGTGAGAGCACTGGGATGCAAACAAATTCTTCGGATTGCCGAGCCTCTTTGCCGCCGGTCATTCTGAGAAACATTTCGCCGACGTTGTAGACGGTCGGAGTGTGAGAGCCCATTTGGCGTCTGGTGTTCGTGGCTTCATTTGACGTCTGTGTGCGCCCACAATGCACGTGAGTTCTGTTTCGTACCAAGAACTGGAGAAATTCGAAAGTTGGTGTCTCAAATGTACCACACAGGCACGCGATACATTGTTGAGAACTGCGCAGCTCTGCCTGTCGGCCTATGCTAGAGCGATGTACAAACCACAGACCATTCGCATCACAAGCGGGGGCGGGGTAACACAAACTCTGCACGAATCACCAAAAGCGCTTACATAGCGCCATATACAGATGCGATCACCGTTTTCAGCGAAAATGACAACAATTCACAGCAATGGGTGTGCCGCGGGTGATGGAGGGGCGGGTACTGATGATTAAACCACAACACAGCCGGACTCATCTACCGGGGACTCCAGGCTTGGCCTGCAGACACCGTTGTGCCTCCGCATAAGGAGAGGACCATCTGGCAACTTCGCCCGTTCGCCACGACGCTACCGTGGCGTGGATGACGTATCTCTCAAGGTGTGGCAACACTTAGGACTTGAGTGGTCGTTTGCGGCGAGATGACGGGGCGCCCGGTCTCTGTCGTCACAACAAGGGCGCCCTAGCTACCCAGCGCCACCCAGCGGGACAGGACCACCCCCGAACCGCCCACAGCCCAGCCACGGCAGCCCCGCCCTCGTTTACAGTCGCCACGTCGGTCACCCGGTCGGCCAGGTTTTCACATTGCGCATATTCTATAGCTAATTCCGACTGTAATGAGCGTGCGGTTGCCGGCGAGTTCGGCAGTAAACCTCAATTTGCAGGCGGCGCCCGTTAACTGAAGCGAGGCGCTTCGGGTAACATCAAAGCGAGGCGTCCGCAAGCGCAGCGAACGGACGAAAATAGGCAGATATATTGTTTTGCCCGGCGGCGAGTTGCTTCGACGAAGTGGCTTCGTTGTCGTCGCTTGGTTGACGTGTTCTGACAGTTTTCTTTTGTCATTTGCAGGGCTACCGCCGCAGCGCCGAGCAGTGTAAGTCGAAAATGCACAACCTGATGACCAGCTACCGTCGTGTCAAGAAGGGCGTTGACCCCGAGTCCCGCTGCAAGTTTTTCGCCGTCATCGATCAGGTACGTCTCGCGCGTTTCTCGCTGTGCATCCTGCGATCGTGTTCTCCGGCGGGAAGGTCACAAATACCCTGGCGTGAAATGCGGCAAGAGCTCGTCGTGCATTGGCGCTTTTAAACCTGGTGAAATCCGGTTTGGTCCTGTTGTTGACAAGCTGGCCTGGCTGGATTGCAGCTGTGTGATGGGAGGAGGGGGAGGGAATGGGTAAAGCAGTAAAACCGGCCTGATTCGAGCCGTCAGGCTCAACACGAGAAGCGACACTCAGTCAAGGGTGGAGAAACCTGGGAAGACTAAATGGCTCTTCGTCACACTACACGACTTTCCTCTAATTTGTTAATGCACACGGGTACGTGCAATCATGGGTTCTTTCAGAGCACCATGGTTGGGCCATGTCATTGTTTGCTCCAAAGCTTTATGAGGTTCTATCATGAAGGGAAATCATCATTACCGAACGTGAATTCGGGCACCTTTTAATATCCTTGCATACAATGAGCGAAACTCATGCAAGATTGAAACTGCACACTGCGTTGAACACATTGAACATTGTGCGCAGCAGGTGCTCACGCCTCCCTCTTGCAACGGTGACAGTATCTTCGTTGCATCATGCAACAGCTCCGGGATGCCAGGTGTCCGCCTCCTCTGAGCCTGATGTTCGAGGCCGCCGGCTGGCCATGCGGCTTTACGCGGCTCATGCAAACGAAGTCGTCTCAGCGCCCTACTAATCCAGCACTTTTTCACCCGCCAGCGAGAAGTACTCAACACAACTTTGCATACTTGAGAGATAAAAAGAAACAAAATGCGGAATGCTCGTCCCGGAACGAGCAAGGCCTTTGGCCGGTTAAATATTCATTCGTCGGGCTTTCCTGGACTTGACAGCAGGTCTTAAGAGCGATCTCGAGTCGAGAGTATGGTAGGTACTCGGCGGCAGCGGCGTATGGAACATTGCTTACTCCTTAGAAAGGAAGGCAATAAACGTTAAGGTAAATAGTACCTCTATTGCAGCCCCGTTTCCAAAGTGAGTCATATTCATCGGCATCACGTTGACTGCATGCTTATGAACACAGCGCGATGTACATGTGTTTTCCTCTCTAAGACCTTTGTTTTCATTAATTACTCAGGGTTTTTCAGTTGACAATACTTTTGTCATGAGCTAACAGCGGCATTAGTCCTTATGAGGCTTGTTCCTCATGCAGCGCCTTGTTTGGAAATACCGACGACGCATACATGCGTACTTCAAAGAAAGTCATTTGCCTACTACTTGTTCCTGGATGCATTCAATTCTTTCTGGACATACAGAAGAAACTTTGACTTCGACTCGATCCATAAAATACATTAGTTTTTTGTTCGTTCAATACGTTGACAGAACAACCCTCACTTTAATAGTTAGTCGGTTTCTAGAAACATCCTGTTGGGATTTCCGCTATGCGCAGCCGCGCTCACAGCTTCAATATTTCCGCTCCCTCCTATATTTCCAAGTCAAGATGTCGGTATCTTCTCATGTGGTAAAATATGTCACGGTGCAACATCCGCTGGAACTTTCGCAACAATGTAACAATTAATTGAGGATCGAGATATAACTCTTGAAAAACCAGCTGCCGCAGTCTGCGAGTTCTCCATCTTTCTGCAGTTTTATAATTATTTGCTGGCCCGGTAAAACAAATTAAATCTCTCGGAGCATCTCAAAGTTGCAATCCTCTCAAAGGAGAACGTCGCATTGAATTTTGCTTCAAATCAAATTCCTTTATACAAATGTACTTTCAAGCTCACTGTATGTAATAATAGAATGCAGAACATTACATGGGAAAGAATATAATACAATATAACTAGAAGCTGCACTAACTTTGCTCAGCGTTGTGAGGAAAATAATTATGAATATTATCTCCAACATTGACCTAATCCTCAAATATTTCTCTAAAAGTTGAAAAATTACAAATGCAAATAAAACGATATATTCGAGCATGGCTCTTCGTCTCTGAGACGAAGAAGCCGTGCATCGACAATAAAATCGTTTTATTTGCATTAGTAATTGTTCAACTTTTAAGAGAAATATTTGGAGGATTAGGTCAATGTTGAGATAGATATTAGAAGCTGCTATCTTGTCAAAACCAATAAGTCATACCTAAATCACCGAGCGGAACTGGTATGAAATCGCTCGGGGGGGTGGTCTTAATGGTTAATTTGATAGATTTTAACTCAGTTCTTACCATGCAACGCCATTAGACCAAGTACAAGAATTTTGAAATCATCTGGTGGGGGCGCTCGGGCCCTCCTCAAGAGATATAAAGTTCCACTCCTGCTTAATCACATTTATTTGACACTGCAATGACCCGGGTACCTAAGGCTTTTTTGCATTCCACGAACACCATATTGTGACAATGCTCGTACTGACACCTGACACCTGACAACATGTGTGTCCCGTCTTCAGGTGATGATGTCGCCAGAGTTCGACCTGCAGGCGGCCGGCTCGGCCGGCGCTGACGGCATGGACATGGACGGCGGCTCCTCGGAAGAGAGCGGCCCCAGCACCGCAGCGCTCTCCGACAGCGCCGCCATGTACCCACACTCGCACTCGGTGTCTCCCGGCGGCAGAGACGATGCCAGGTCAGTGCTGGTGCCGAAACCCGGGATGGTGACCACGTGTGGCGAACCAGGGAAACTGCACTCTGCTGACTGTGTGTGAAACAAGGTGCAGCGTTTTTAGCCGTGGGTTGACGTGCGTACAACGACAGGCTGGGAAAACCGACGTTCTGTCCAGCTAGACTGCTTATTGGTACGCGCTTTCGAGGAACCCTCTACCCTTTTGTGTTTTTCCACGTGTGCGAATGCAGGAACACTTTTTGCCGGAGGAAAATAAGAGTCTGGGCTCCGAATGCACTTCAGAGCCATCACAAGATCCTCATCCAATAACGAAACACAAAGATACTGCGTCCAACCTTTCCTTCGATATCGAATAACGCCTCAGGAAGTCTAAATTACTTGTACCGAAATGTTGCACACGTTTAAGATATCTTTGTTAACGCTTATATTTTTTTAAGAAGATATATCCGTGACGAAGGATCTTGACTATTGTCCAGTCTCCTCGTGCTGCCACTTGTTGAGGTTTTCCTGATAAGTTCACGAACAGTTATATGCCCCGTTATAAGATAACGGAATACCAGCTGCTTGCAAATAGGGATTTTTTATATTTTGACAGCTCCACTCTGGAATAAACCGAATATAAAATATGTTGTAATAATCCCGCATTTCGCTGCACCCTGTGATCTGCCAAGCTTTCATTTGCCGTGGATGTGTTTGGAGCTATGATCCTCAAAAGTTTTCAATTATATCCTCCATTTACCGTCAACAGTTCACGTAATCCAGAAACTGGTTTTCACCAGTTTTCTCCGAAGTCAGTCGGCTACAAGAGAACACCACCGTTACACCAAAGTGCCCTCGCACCCGCCTGCAGCACCGCGGTGCCCGTGGGTGACGGATGACTAACTCCAGATGACCCCCCCCCCCTACCGGAGGGCGCCGATCCATACTGCTCCCTCGCGCCCCGCGCGGACCCTATCGTTCCAGTCCCGTCTGCCGGCTGCGTGGGGGGCTCCTAGGACGAGTTCACGTGCCGCTGCTATCAGTCGCCGCTCCCATGACTGCCCGCTCCTGGAACCGACCCTCGCTATCACCATGTGCCGGTCAGCAAAACCTGCCCCATGATACTCCAATCACATGACGCATGGCTAGCCGACGCCGTGCATACGTGCAGACCATGTATGTACAACACATAGCTCATGGCACATACGGTGCAAGCGTGCACACCCAAACGCACTCGTGTGCACACAGTACGCTTATGGTACACTTTTGCACAATCGTGTGGACGCTAGCGCACACGCATGCACAATGCACATGGTGCATACACACTCATGATGCACACTCATGTGCACACACGTGCACACGTGCCGCTTGTCCGGTGCGGAATGCCGGAAAGCACGGCATTGCTCCATTCGGGGAAGTCGGCACTGACAGATACCGCCGGGCAGCGCGGCCGTCACCACCACAGCCAGCCGCGGCCAGCCGCTGCCCTGTCCGGTTCGATGTTGTCGTCCTTGGACGTCGAGTTGCAGGCTGGGCAGCCGGACATGTCGGTATGTACAATGTACATACACAGACAGCACTCCCGGCCGCAGGAGTCATGCGGCGGGATCCTTCGAGTGAGGGACGGTGGTGTTCGCTGCCAAGGGCGTCCTAGCTGCACGAATCCGGACGCTGTATAACTTCAATGCGCTGAAGTGCGCTAAGAGACCAGCACATGGTTGGACAAGTCACACCCTGACTGCATCGGTCGCATCCTCGCCGGTCCTGTCACAGTGGTGCTCGTCACAGTGCGGTGCGTTGTTCAGTAAAGCGTGATTAATGCGTGATTAACTCCATCGATGTTACATTGTCCTCCATCCAGCGTCCCTGTGCTCCCATTTCCCAACCCGGACAGCCTTGCCGCAGGGGCAGTCGGGGGAAGGGGAGGGGGAAGCGGGTGGCGGCAGGAGAGTAGTGTTTGCCATCACGATCACGGTCACGGAGCCCCAATACACGCCGAACAAGTCCCTGGGGTCCACGACCCCGCAGGCGCCGCGGGGAGGGATTGGGAACATACAGCTGCTCGGTACATCTTGGGATGTCCACTGTTCTTTTCCCTCGCTCCGGCGAGCTAATTAATTTGGATCAGAGTTACGATTCAATTTGGCGTGATGGAATAATCCACTCATAGTTCAACCCCGCGACGGGGTGAATTTATGCGCAGTACGTTCATTAAATTGTCGCTGCACGTGGAAGATATTTGTTTATACGAAATAATCTTGTGAATATAAACAGGCAGTAGCACCCAGATCACTTATCGCTCGTTCAACTTAACTTGTTATGCAGAGCCCTTGGACATTCGTTTCACACAGATAGTTCTGGGAACGTATTCAAAACAGCATCTGATAATTATGTATCACCGAAACAAGACGTAGTGATAGCATATTGCTTGGAAAATCGTAGTCGACCAACAGCTGTCATCGGTCTAAAATGATGACATCAACACGATCATATATACATATATACATTTGGGACATGTATTTGAACATATCCTTTATATCAATTGCTTGCTTTAGTAGGCTTCATTTTCCGCCGATTATGTTGTAATCAGAACAGATAACTCTTGCCAAAACACCCTCATAGCAATTATGTTATCCACATTAATATTATACCCATTTAAATGACTTACGTTTCAAACAACATATCATTAACACTATTCATAACCATAACGTAAACCATCGCTCCCCGTTACGTTTACACGAACGATGACAACCGACAAGGTGTACCGTTTCACCTGAACCGAATATTCCAGCTGGCACCGTGACATGCCTAGCACGAAGTCAAATCCAAGGCACCAGGCTGCTATCAATGCCAACGTCGGCCAGGCTCTCTCGTTTCATGAATCAGATGTGGCAGCGGATAGACTCTGGAAACAAAAACATAAGATGCGATTTCGCCAGTTGTTCAGTGCGCCTGCCGCGTTTAAGCTCAAGCTCATATTTTCCTGCACAGATCGCACGTTGTGAATGACGTCAAAAAAGCTGGCCCGTAGTTTGTCTATTTTTAATGTTAAAACCTCAGTGTATCTTGTAGGTGACATTGCGTGTAAAGGAAACACACTCATATATATATATTAATATATATATATATATATATATATATATATTATATATATATATATATATATATATATATAATATGTATACATATATATATATATATATATATATATATATATATATATATATATATATTTATATATATGCTACAGGGTGTCGCAGAGCATTACAATTTGCTATCGCTCGCTGATAGCATCGGACTATAATTCAAATATTCTTTCCGGAGAATCTCAGTGATAATCCCGTCCGGACATAAGACACCGTTTGTCTCTGCCATGACAGTGCGCTAAACGGCAGGCGTCCGGCGCAGACCTCTGTCGGGGCTCGGGCGCTATGCAGGCGGACAGCGGCCGTTTCCCCCGCAACGGCGACACAGCTGTGACACCCTGTGTGATACAGCTGCAACGCTCCTGCTACACTAGTGCTATACTATACCTACAGTTGCGGCACTAGGCACTGATGGAGCCAAGGGGGATTCGGGGCCATGGCCTCCAATACAACCGAAATCATCCACAAACCATGTGCATTTCCTGTTTTGAAATACAAGCTTATCAATTTTTAAAGAAAAGTTTGTTTTAAATCAGCTGGCACCGCAAAATGAAGCAAAATCTCATGATGATTTCTTCACTCTAAAGCTTTGCGTCTAACTGCCTTGTTTTAGCTGTATTAGATCCACCCTTGACACAGGTGCAACACGCCTGTGACACAGCCTCGCCGCGTGTGTCAGTGTCAGTGTCATGTGCTGCCGTACCTCGCTGTCCCGTGATGGCATCTATCGGCTGGTTGACATGCTGAAGCTCATGCCGTTCGACAGTGCCGGTCCGCGACTCGCGGCGGCCTTGAAGGCGCTACCTGCCTGCAGATTACACAGATTCTTCCGTGACTCTCATGTCCGCCACGTGCGCCTGTCCGTCTGTCCAACCTGTCCGCCTGTCCGCCTGTCCGCCATGCTTTATCCTATGTCCAATATGGGCATCGGTTACAGCGTCTCTACGTTTTTTTGACATGGCGGTCATGCGCTGTACTCAGTGAGTAGTGACAGCCTTTGTATAATGAGGGCTATATTCAAGAGGGTATATTTGGTTTAAATTTGACCTGTGTATCCGGAAATGTTTCGTAAAAACGTGCTGTATGCTCATCCTGGCATAAATATCACGTGCCCAACTGTCCAGTGTCCACGCTTTCGTAACAATAATCAAAAACATTGTATTGGCTCTGGATTATAGCGTGATTTGATTAAATTTTCACATCTTATTATTTAAGTATACATATTAAATATGCTCAGTGTAGCTTTACACAGGAGTAGGTGAGAACCGGACCTCATGGCCATGCTTTGTGCAGTTTTTACACACGGACAAAGTGAGGACCGGAGCGAGTCGTGTCGCCTGCTGCCCCGCACGGCAGGCCCGGCTCACACACGGACAAAGTGAGGACCGGAGCGAGTCGTGTCGCCTGCTGCCTCGCACGGCAGGCCCCGGGCCCTGGCTCACACACGGACAAAGTGAGGACCGGAGCGAGTCGTGTCGCCTGCTGCCTCGCACGGCCGACCCGGCTCACACCGGAGCGAGTCGTGTCGCCTGCTGCTCCGGCTCGGACAGACCCGATCAGCCTGCCAGGTTTTCTGCAAGTCCTGTGATTCCGGGAAGCGCCCCGGCTTAAACTAAGCCCTCCGGAGCGACCTGCTTCCCGATAGCGAGACAACAGGAACCGGTTCCATTGCACCGTACCGTGCACCGTCGCCGGCTCATGGGGGCGACATCTGAGGACATCTGATACCAGAGACTGGGTCTCTCTTTCTCGGTGTACGTGCCTCGGTCACCCCCTCTGGTCTCTCTGGTGTCTTTGGTCTCTCTGACTATCGTTCTGCTCCGCCCCTTATGTCCCTATCCTGCTCCGCATCAAACTCACGTCCTTCCCCGCCCCTGACATTTAATCGGGCTGGTTTATATTCATCTACGTTTCATCTTCGGACTACGAGTGATTTGCAAGACCGAACACATGACCGACGCCTTTTGCTATTTTGTCTTGCAGCTGGCTTTATGCCTGATAGAACTCACGTGTCACGTGCCGCTAACATTTGACGGTTTCAAGGCCAGATGCTCATACTCAATGCTATCTTGAATGCGAGCAACTGGACTGCTCGAGTGCAGCCTAGCTTCCGAGTAGTGTAGTCCTAGTCCATGATCAGAAAGTGATAAATGGTGCATGCGTGCCATATATGCAAAGCTGATAGGCGTACTAGATGTTGAATGTAGGCTCGTCTATCTTTGTCCTGAATGGCAACCACGACACGGCTATGCGGACTTCATGCCTCTGTCATGGTCATTCAATTCGGCTACGTCACGCGATATGACTACGCCATGGTGCCTCCTCTGGAAAACCCAGGCGGCAGGATTAGAGAATGCTGCTCGGCCACTTCGCGGGCATTTGCCTGGGGAATCCATTTTGAATTCTGAATGCAGCACGACAGCCTGCTCGTTTTGGAGCTGTCGTCGTTCCGCGTGAAGACAATATGCTGAAACTCTCCGAGATCATGATCTGGGAGGCTGAGAAGCAGAGCCAGGTGTCATGTCAATCTTGACGAAAAGATAATCTCACCAGTTCTGCCGGTGTCTCCCACATTATCCATGCATTTCATCACCTTTGACGAGCTGTACTTCACTCGAAGTAGCTTTATTTTGTCTGCTTGTTGGTTTACGACTATTAAATTGGTAATACTTGGCACGAATTGGACCACATCATCACATATTCGAGCTCATTCAGCGTCTCCTTTGCTTATATGAGATCTCGTCAAACGCTTCTCGTTTCTCGATCATTCCAAATACAATCACCAGCACCACTAAAGCTGAAAACAGTCACAAATGAACAAGGCTATCATGCATTCACCAAGCGTATAACATCTCACGATGCAAATCTATTCCAACATATTCAACGAGGCACAGGTGTTCCACGAAGCTCGCTTTTAATGATTTTTATTAGAGATGCGACTTTAATGCTCAATCCGATATAGCACTGAGATAGGCTCAGCTGAGTCCTGGAACAGCACCAGCTCAGTGTTATCAGTCAGCACATGACATGGCGGATGTTGCGGCGTATACGGTGCACGTGCCGTCTTTGTGTCCACTGTCCGTGTCCAGGGTCCTCCACGTAACGGGTCCCTCCTTATTTGAAACACCCCAAAATGGGTCAGAGAAATGAAATATCGACTCGCGCAGTGATGTCTCCACTCGGACACGTGCACTTCTCGGCAGAGTCATAAATCACATACTGGAACAGCTATGTTACTGCCAACGCGCCATGAAATATGCAGCGGGATAAAGCTGGCATAAATATCAGCATTTCAATATATTTGAGACTTATTTGATGCATCTATATATGTCATCAGTTAAACTTGAGGTTTGATAAATCATAAATATTAGCCGTTTTCACGATGGCTTATGTTTGAGCGCGATTTTTTTTTAAACATTTTTAAAATGTTTTAAAATGTTTTCAGTAAGCAAGTTTTAGTACAAAATAATTTCCCAAAGAACAAAAATAAATTACTGCATTTAGGCGATATTATCAATTATTCAAAGAGTTATGAAAAAAATGAAATGAGCTCATTACAAGATTATGAATACATAGCAAATTGTCCGTTTGTCTAAAGAATATATGCGTCTAAGACTTTATTCGTATCCAGGAAACATAGCCGCCATATCTAGTTACTCAAATCTGGCAGCGTCATGGATTCACAAGATCTTGCCCTTCGCATGGCGCAAATAATGCCTAACGATTCGCTGCCGGTGAGCACTCCATTAATGAATAGAGGGGAAGGTCGGTTTTTGTTGAGCGACCCAATAGCGATGCCCGAAAGATTAAAATTTTCGGAGTGTCTTCTGAAAAGTTTCAGTAGGTGAAGATCTGGCATCACAAAGTTAACCTAATGCATTTATCCTTGCTAATTCCACCTAACCGGCAATTTTGTAACATACTATACATTCCTTACCCAACATTAATTAACACAAAGCTTTCTGAGAGAACAACATTTCAAGACAAACAATCCGAGTTTGCAAAAGTTTAATGCTAAGGTCTAAGAGAAATGGATACCGTATACTAAAACTTTCATACAAAGACCAATTTTAAAACATTTTAAAATGTTTTAAAACATTTCGCGCAAAATAAGCCATCGTGAAAACGGCTATTACATCAATATATCGACTAAATTGAAATACATGCCCGTTAGTTTGCTTAATATTTAATTAAGTGTTGCACACTCATTCGTAGATAGCTTGTCTTGTACTGTGTAAGCCAGCATGGTTAATTACCATAATAAATGTCATGTTTGCATCATGTTAATGCCATGCTCACAAGCTTGCACCGATGCATATTCTTGTGACATCATATTGGCACGAGCCACTCAACATGTGATTGAATATCCATGCAATCACTTCGGGCTCCGTGTCGTTCTCTGCTTCAATGGGAATGCCTGTGTACATAAACCAGGAGCCTTATATTTGTAGTGCATGATATTCCTTGCTGCATACTGTGATGTAAATATATGTGTCATTTTAACCTGTCTGTGTATTGCACTGCCTGCGTTTCAGCTGCCGCGCTTGCATTGCTTATTGCAGACTGCAGCATACATGTACCATTTGTATTTACGCTGCGCCGCTTGCACTTGTGCTGCTAGGTGCTGCGAAGCTGTTGGCACCATTTGTACAAATACATCACCTCACGGCTCACCTGACATCCTGCAAAGCTCTGCTCTCAAATAGCGCCTCCCCATGGGCTGCACTATATTGTCCTCCCATGCACCCGCCCTGCAACCTTAAACTAAACTGTCCTGTGTCTGTGCAACCGCCGCTGCGCTGCCGCTGCCGCTGCCGCTGCCGCCGCCACGCCGCTGAGCCGCTATGCCACAGCACTGCCGCCAAGACACATGTGTGGCCCTCCGGCAGTGCGGCGGCCGAGCTGGTCAGGTGCCGGGCGGGGCCCTGGCGGCCGGTACCCGTGCGTCTGTCTGAGCAGCCCGTATACCCGGGGCCAGGGCCAGGGCAGGGCCGCCCTCAGAGGGACGACGACAACGAGCATCCACCCCGAAAACGGTCAGTTGCCTCAGCGGCACAGGATAGCCGTAGGTAGAGATAGGAGCGGCACAGGATAGCCGTAGGTAGAGATAGGAGCGGCACAGGATAGCCGTAGGAAGAGTAGGCAGAGCAGTTAAATGACATCCCCGCGCGGTTGTGCGCTGACGTGAAACGCGTGTGCTTTGCGTGTTTTGTATTCGGAAATCGAAGGTTTGGATTGTTTTTGTCAGGTGATTTTTTGCACAAAATAATAATTTGAAGCTTAGTGGAATCCAGGGTTCCGATGAATGATTCAAAAAGAGTGAATTTGTGACATAGACGTCTTTTGAATATATTTTGGTAAAAAAAACACGTTGCGGATTAACACCATTTGACTGCTTTGCTCTGAAGCCTGTTTAGGGCGCTGCGAGGGCCGTAGCTCCCGCAGCCAAAAAGGGCGGAGCTTAATCGTCAGCCAATCTTGAAAGAGCAGGTTCGGAGGGGCGACATCACGCTTTCTGCGACTTCTGATGTTGTTCGGGAGCCGCCGCTAAATAAATTAGAAAAAATGACGCACGTCCGGCAAAGTTTGCGCACTGTTTTGTTGGCATCGCAGTTCACTGGCGGTTGTTTGCCCAAAAACGACAACTCGTAACTGGTAAATATTCATGTAGTTGAGTGACTTTGGAAAACATTCAGCATTTCCATGCAATTGGTTATTGGTTGCGAACGTTACACGTGTCAGTCATCTATCGGACGCCAACAGCGGCCGCTAGCGGTCAAATTGGTTCCAGTTTACCTCCGCCCTTTTGGCCGTGTGGGAGCCGTGGCGGCCGCAGCCCCTTCAACAGACCTATGGTGCTAGCTCGCATGAATGTTTTGCATGTGTCAGATCTGTAAATGTGCTACTATATGTGATTGAGATTCAGCCCTGTGAATAGTACGGACCAAGGTGTACCATTAGTGTGATAAAACACATGAAAATAGCGCAGCCTTAACATTTCCTCATCCTAAATCACTGTGACCATGAGAAGGTGCATGCCATTTTACTAAAACGTGTAATTATGACAGAACTGCATGTCGCACGGGCCCGCTCTTGTAAGTCAGCATATTGAGCAAAAAGGAAAGCCTCGGCCATGTTTCTGTTTAAAGTGCTGCATTTTTACACACCGCGTCGCATGTCGTGCTGCCTGGCACAAAGTCCAAGTGACCAGTCCGCTTATGGTCGGCGGGCCTGTCAGCCTGCTGTACTGGACACATGACAAGTGCCTCATCATTTTTACTCTGAGACTGGTTTCATGACGTCTGTTTGTGCCTGGCTCCTCGACCCAAGCCAGTCGCTGACGCTGACGAAGACGCGCCGCAGTCCCACGACGAGCTGAAGGGGGAGACGAGCTTGTCAGCAATCCCACTTGAGGGTACTGCTTTGGCGGGGACCGTTAAACGGCCATTTTGTTATCAATTAATATTGATGCAAATGGGAATAAGCGCATCGAGGACATCAGAAAGGGCCCATTTCAGGCTTGATGAAATCTAATTTAGCCTAGTACTAAACACATTCAAAAATAGCTGAACACATTCCAAAATAGCTGAACACATTCAAATAGAACTAAACAAATTCATTCTCCCTATTTTTAGGGGGCGTAGCCAATGCTAATGGGCCCACTTCGGTTAGACCCACCTCCCGTCGTAAAATCCTGGCTGCGCCCCTGCCCTGGCTGGTCAACGTTCAGCTAAGGTCTTCGACTCTCCGAGTTAACCCTTCACACATTAGTTGCGCCAAAGCCTTCACCGAAGTCCCCATATATCGGCAGACACTTAAGGTCATCATCGTGACATCGTATGACGTCACATCTGTCGTTGTTATTTCTGCCTGCGTCATCGCTGTCATGATAATGTCTTAAGCGTGATGGAATGTGCAATGATGGTGATAAATCAATCAAGGATACGTAAACATCGCCTTTAATACCACGAGATATGTGTCGGTGCGCAATGCTGTTTGTCCAGGGAGAATGCGACATCGTTGGCGTCAAAGATTAAGAGTTTATCATCAGATTCCTGAATTCTCAGCATCCCTTTTGATATACGCTTTTTCTTCTTTGATTGGCGAAGAAAATTGGTGATATTTGAAACATTATGGAAATAGCGTTTTGCGCATTTCCATTTAATGCGTTCTTTTTAGGCACGCCGCACGCCGGCTGTTATATTTCTAATTTTTAAGTGTAAGGACCATCGGCAGTATGAGCTCTTTTAGATCCGTGAACCAAACACTTGTATCACACCAAAATAAGCACTTCACCAAAGCCTGAAAGCCTCTCGTGCTTCCGAACACACTCGAATAACCATTTCCCCGTTCCAGCTACTGTTACTACTCTCCAATATACACAAACATGGCCATACCTCCTTTTCCAGCTACTGGCTTACTGCCTACCCTCGAACAAACTCTAACCAACATCCATATCTCCCCATTCCAGCTACTGCAACTGGGAGGAGCGCTATGAAGCCGAGGTGGCCGCGCGCGGAGGCCGTGCCGACGACGAGCTTCCGAGCGAGATGAAGCAGCGCACCGACCTGCCGATGATGACGCCGATGGGCTGTCTGCCGTCCGGCTGCGATCGTCCGCCGCGCCCTGAGTCACCCGAGTCACACGAAGACAACTCGGTAGCGCGTGATCTGCGTGTACCGAGCCGCTCGCCGCCGGAGCGCCGCGGACCGCCGCCGATGGAGGAGCCGCCGCGGGGGTACTCGATGCTGGAGACGCGCGACCTCATCACGGCGCGCGCCCGCCAGCTGCTGAGCGTGCTGCCTGGTCATCCTGCACTGCACCCGGAGGGCATCGACCGCGATGATGGGCCCATCACCAACGGCCACCACAGACAAGGTCAGTGTGTGCGATGGGCGAGGGAGGGGAGGTAAGGGATTGCTTGGCAAAGGATCGTTGGACCTCTGTAAGGGCGCAATGACAGGCGAATGACGGAGATGGAATAGGAAAATAAATGTTAAGAGATGCATCGGTAGGCAAAGGATTGTTGGACCCTCCATGGGGAATATTGGTCTCTGATCTCATGCAGTCTCAAATGATTGATAACAATATTGTTATGGTCTATAGTACTCAGATCCTGTCTAAGGTAGTGATCCGGTTCTTGTGTAATGCGGCTCTTCTGGTGGTCACTCATACGTGAGACAGCAACAGGAGCAATGTGGTCCAGGCATCGATTTTCCTGGTCACCATGGTTGTGTCCTTCAGAACACATTTGCGTTTCGTGACCTGGGTCGATTCGTTGTTGGATCGCTGGAGAAGCGGTTCGTGTCTATCGTATTATTACCAAAAGCGGCCAGCGTGCTTCATTTTTCCTTGCTTCGCCCGTTTTCTGAATGCATGCGGAAAATGCTAACTACTCCGTAGCTTTCCTTAGCTGGAGGCCGACATTTTTGTTGCAAACTTCCCGGATATTTTCTATCAAGACTTCCTAGAAGTTAATGGTCGAAAGCCTTTCTCACAAACACTTCAACGTAAATCGTCGACAGTAGACGCGCTTGCTTGACAAACCAAAAGGGACAAGCGATGTAGTTCATGGAGTCCTACATACGAAAAGCGCATGTCTTCAAACGACACTGTCGCATTCATGCTCAAAACTCACTTGATGGACATTCATGCATGTGGATTATCTTTGGTTCAGCAGTGAAATTTCCTGTCTTTATAAGGACAATGCTCGTCTTGGCAACAGGCAAACTTCTAGTCGAAAGCGGATTTAGGCGAGATGATCTTTCTGTCAGGCGAGGGTCCCACCTTGTTTTGTAACTTCCTGCGACGCCTTTGCTTCGAAGAAATCTTTGGAGCTGAGGGGAGGGTGACACCATAATTTGGGGACAATTTCTAAAAAAGCATCACAATCTGTCACGGAGTGTGCTTGATGCGACCCACAACTATGTCTGAATTTGGATGGCGCAGGAGCCTTTCGCCACCTCCTTATACGTATTTACTATTTGCCTCAGGGTGTTGCGTGTAAGGAGACAAATTGAGCCTGCGCATCCCTATGGCATCGTAGCTCCAAATAACTTATGTTGCCGATCGCCGGACACGCATCTAAGAATGCAGCATGCTGACACACTCAACTATTGGCAGATGGCAGATAGTATCCCCCGCTGTACAATGTTGCCTCACGGTTTCCAGCTAACCGCCAAGGCCATCACTGACGCCGGCTCCTATTGGGCTTACAAAAAATACCAGATAATAGGAAAGCTTGTCCTGTAGTCGCAGTCACGGAAAGGGTTATACCTTGTGAGGCAACCCGCGAGGATATGGTTATCTGGGCTAAAACGATTACGCGTCGGCAATGAAGGGCGCTTGTGATAAAAGGGTATGCACATGAAGGTGAAACGGGATAATAATGGGACACGCAACCAAGGGTTGATGTGCCGTTTTTGGTATGCCATGGCTGGCTTCGTGCTCACACGGCTTACCGTTACGGGAAGTTCCAACACCAGCAAATGCGAAGAGATTTCAAGCTAGATTTATGAGCCAACTTATCAGCTATTTCCGAGAAATTTATCCCAAGATATGCATCTTAGTATGCTAAATAGTCACGTTATCCAAATCATGATTTTATCATTCTGTTCCATTTTCTTGATTAATGTCACAATCAAATAATAAAAACAGGTTTGTGACTCAAACATGCTGGCTTGAAATCGTTCTTAGTCAATACTAAGCGTTTTTGTCGACAAACTGAAATGACTGGCGAAACCGAAATGCCAACTTTGCGTTGCCACTGCACCTGTACACGCTACACAACCAATGCACTCCTGAATCCCCACTCTACCAACGACACAGCTGGCCAGGGTCCGGTCGAATTAACACACAGACAAAGACACCGCCGACGCTGCCTGAGGCTGCTGCAGACCCGACTCAATCCACTTCCTCGTGTGGCTCGCCGCTGGAGTGCCGACCGTAACGGGCGTCACGCCTCCCGTTAAACGCCCCCCCAATCATAGCCCGTGCATAATGGTGCCGTCGTGCAGAGCATCAAATTCAAGACACGCCGTGCGGCAATGACGACGCGCCAGGTCCGCTGCAAGGCCGCCGCCGCCGCCGCCGCCCGCTGCCTGCCGTCGCTGATGGGGCCTCCACGGCCGCTGCCTGCCGCCACTGACGGGGCCTCCACTGACGGGGCCTCCACGGCCGCTGCCTGCCGTCGCTGACGGGGCCTCCACGGCCGCTTCCTCCGCCACTGACGGCACCTAGACTGCTGTGGAGTGCGGCACGACTGGCGGCCGCGCCCCCGCCACTGCAGCCGCTGACAGTACATTGACTGCTCGACTGGTGGCCGCTCCCTCCACGGCAGCCACTGGGCTGCCACAACTTCCTCCGCCGTTGCGGCAGCCGCCGAAGACGCCTTTTGGGAGTCATTGGGCCGTTTCGGAGCCGTCCGCCAGGCTTGACAAGTGACCGAGGCAGGCTTGGCAGCGACCGAGGCAGGCTTGGCAGCGACCGAGGCAGGCTTGGCAAGCGAACTAGGCAGGCTTGGCAGCGACCGAGGCAGGCTTGGCAGGCCGCGGTATGACGGTGCAGTAACAGTCGGAGCAGGGCTAATTGAAATGTTGCAACGCCCCGGCGGCGGTCGTGCTGCTGGTCGGCATGACAACGGCTCCCGGCGCTGTGCCTCTCTACAGCACACTGCGCTGTTCCATGCCACAGCACGAAACTCTGCATGAAGCCATGCCATGAAGCCATGAGCCATGAAGATGAGCCATGAGCCATGAAGATGCGATGGGCAGGATACGCTGTTAGTTGTTTGCGAGAGAAAGTTCTCTCGCTGTAGCGAGAGAACTTAACGAGCAAAAGTGGTGGGCGTCGCCAGTGGCATTGCTCTGAGTACTGGGAGTCTCGCTTCGTCACGATTACCCGAGCTCTGTCACTGCTCGATGACATTATCCAGAGTCCCCAAACAGCCCCCGTTCGGCGAACTTTTCAGTCGGGCCGCAATTGAAGCGAGTGGTGCCTGGTGGTGGTTTATTGGGGACCCCGGGGGTGACGCGGCCGATAGGCCTTACGGGAACGCTCGGTATTTGTTCGACCAAGCAAAGCAAGTCGACTGAGCCTGGCGATGCTCCTCCAGTGATGATAGTGCAGCCGAACGAGATGTTTAGGTAGAAATGTGGCGTCACGCGACCTGGGGACGCGTGGGAGATCAATATAAGGCTAGAGCTGTGTTTTGATTGGAGTATCTGTTCCAGTCGAGCCGCGGTGTCCCGCAGGGATTTAGTTTAGCGCCTGCTTTTAGTTGACTGATGTTTTGACTGCCACCTACGGCCTTGTATTGCTGTAACTTTCACCGTATTTCGAAGCTGAATGATACTTATTGTGTTGGTATGTTATTAATTTATGACATTGTATGCTTTGAGTGATACGGCGTAGGTTTGAGTCTGCCTGGTACCTAGCATGCAATGACTATTAACTGCATCTGGTTAACATCTAACAGTGGGACAATATATCTAGTCAAAAGTGAATATAGGCGGTACAAGTAAATATAACCGTAAAACTGGGAATTCCACCAGCCAAATATTTCCCAATGCATAATTTGCATTTAATTAGCATATGATTTGCACAACTATGGTGTAACAGTGCGCCATACCGTCCTTAACGATGCACGACAACGCCTCCGTTACGCCTGTTAGAAGAGTACGGAGCATCATGCAATTAAAGAAGTCACTGTCGAAGAGCGAAGGGTGACATGTACCGACTCGCGCTCGAAATAGACACCACTCGTGGGAAGTGGCCAAATTGCATTCTCACGCGCTGCCTATTTCGCTACGCGAAACAAGCTCTCGGAAGCCGAAACGACCGAACTCAAACGAATACCAGAAACCCCACGTTCGGCGCCCAAATTGCAGCCTGCGCCTCTAATTTTACTACCGTCGCGGGGCCTGCGCACAGCACACATTTGGCTTCAATTGTAGCCGCCCATCCTGTTGGACAAGATGTAACCCTGTCTCGATTATCCTGGCCTGCAAGACCTTTCGCAGGAACGCTGCTGATTTGCGCTGGGCGAATGGGCGGCGCGGCGGGGCAATGGACGGGGGTTATGACCTTTCGGTGACCTTTGGGCGCTGAATGGGGTCGCGGGGTACAGAATGCCGTCGTGTGCGGGCCCGACGAGGTACTCAACCAATGTGGCCTTTAACCAGCAGAACAGCACTTGAAAGCGGGCTTTGAGCGTAGCAGCTGCCTCGTGAGAAGGGTTTCAAGAGCGGCCGGGTCAAAAGTCTTGTTGAGGCTGGTCCGTTCGAAAATGTCTAGGCTGTGCCACTTTGCTAACTTGCAGCTCAGTGTATGGTCTTCTAGCACACTTTTGAAGGGACCAAAAGAGCGCCGATGGGCCTTCATATCCCACGTCTTCTTACGTTTACTGTCATTCATTTATAATTCCTGTATGACGTGTACACTGTACATCATTTGAATGCACACGAATGCAAGTTTCAGTAATAGTTTTGGAACAATTATTTCTGACATTTTGAAGTCATGCTATGCGACACTACGATGCGTACAAGGTATTCGCCTCTAGAAAGCTTCAAATAACTGCAGATCGGAGAGTTTTTGACAGGCACACGCTTTTGATGAATGATTTTCACAGCGTGAACTATATACCTTTCGTTCCCGTGTGGCAACTTTTCATCACCATTTTCCCTCTCTCGCTGCTGCTCTCTAGTCGAAGGAAGACGGCTAGTATCTCTCGCCTGTATTGCTGCCATATCGCTGTAGCTCATTCCGGTGCACCTACAAGCCAATCAAATTATACGGCGCCGCCGTGGCGACGATTGTGGCGCCGCGCCGTGGTGGTATAACGGTACCTGGCGACCACGCGGCCATGAGATGCCGGGTCAGATCTGTGCTCTGCGCCGCCGCCGCCGCCGCCGACTGCGCTCTGCAGCCAGGGAGTGGCTGGTCATGTGGTAACACTGCGAGATGACGTGCAGTGTTGGCTGCAGTAGAAGGCGCAGTGCTGGCTGCTAGAGAGTGGCCGTCGGCGCAGAGGCACCAGGCAAATGCCCAACGGGCCAGATATTATAAATATACATGGTATGTGGCTGCTGCATGCAAAGGATATTTCTTTATAATCGTTGAATGCGACTATTCAATTAATTTCGGGTGTTTTTGTGTGCATTCGATTTAGCTATATTGTTGACGGAAAGGATCTTATTCTTAACTTATTCTTGATTAAGTCTTTACATTGGAGTTAGCTGAATTGTTTCCTTTGCAATTTTGATTACGCCATGCTTCTTTCCACATAAATACTAATTAGGTATACTTCAAAGCCAAATTATAAAAAAAACGTTTTTACGTTGCTGTTTCCTATAGAATTGCTACTTGAACCATAATAGCATTCAAATTCCCTACCAGCATTGAATTCTGGAAAGTTAACTTAAATCTTGCGTCGGCAGATTTTCATAAACAAATATAATCGATACAAATAATATTGACAAACATGTCAAGTGCAACATATGGATCACTCGGTAGATGTGCCATATTATTCAGTCTATTTCCTCGAGTTGCTGAGAATAACCGCAACAGAGCGTGCTTAAAACATTCACGCTCACACGATTCCGAATATGAACCTAAGTCCGGCCAGATCGGCGCCACCCTCGCGGTTATTCCGACAAACAGGGAAAATGCAGCATTTGCGTTGTATTGTAGGTACACCGTCCGATCTTATTTGTGTTGTTCACGATCTTCGCCGGATCCGTGTTTGGACAGTTGTTTTGGATTACGTACAAGTAATAAGCCGGTCATGATTTACGGGAACCGATCGGCCCCGTATTTGACCACTCGTTCGTTTGCCACGCTGATTGCTAAATGTTGATTTTGTTTGCAGGGTGGTTGCGCGACCGTAGGGCGCGGGAATGATAGGATCCCAACCTCTATATTTTTTTCTGCTTCATTTCGACCTCCTTTTGCCCCATTGTTCGAATAATGAATACTCACCCGGCAAATTGACATGTTCTTGTTACCGTTCTTTTCTAGTAGGTATGTCTAGTTTCTCATTTCTATCGCGCTAGCCAAGGTTATAAGATTAGGCAGATCATGACGTCACTGATATTGAAGCCTATGGGTGCACTATATACCGTATACGGCCAAGAGTGCACTAATGCTGAAGGATCGAGGATTTTTTAAATGAGGCTATTTGACTAGACTGACCCATTTTCTGGGATCTGTACATCTCAACGAATCCTGAAAGGTATGGCAAGCCAACATTTTCCCCGTAGGGTCTTCAGGAGATCATCCGCAAAAAATGCAATTCCCCGTTGGCTCTTCTTATGTTGAAGGCCACGGGCCGGGACTTTGGTGACGTCATCACTTAGGAATGCCAAACACATGGTGGGGTCTGGCGCTAGCATTGGTCAGCATTGCCATCTCTCCGTTCGGCAGCACTCGAGTTGTTTCCTCCAGACCACCCTGCACGGGCCGGTATCTGGGCAGATCCTCTGCTGAATGTATACCGACTTCCTGATGTCTCTCCTCCGGTGCAGCCTGCAGCGGCCGCCTCACAGTGCACCGCTTTTACCGGCCGTGGCGTGCACTGGCGTGCATTGTGCACTCTGCACGTCTGAGCGTATGGGGGCTCAGCTCGCTCGCTGACGTCACTGGGGTCAATGACGTCACGCCGTTGCAGATAATTGATTGGCCATCAGCCGGGGCCGCTGGCGGCGGGTCGGGCCGCGCTGGGCGAGGTGAAGCGATCCGGCCGGTCCCTGCGAGCGGCGAGTTGGCGCTACAGCCTACAAGGCCAGCCCTGCGGGCACCATGGGCATGGGCGCGCCCAGGCAGGGGCGGCGGGGGACTGAACAGGGAGCTCGTGAAGGAAGGTTGGACGCGACAGGATGCTGTTAGAGTCGGCATAGAAGGTCCGCTAGGAAGGCAATCTAAGAGTTGTCAGCAAGGAAACATTGCCAGCGAGTGAGTTGCCGATTACTTTACTCTTATGATGGCAGCGGTTTCCAGTCGTATCTCATCGCCGTTGCTCCTGATATTTGTACTGCTCCTGATATTTGCACTGTGCAGAGCTGCTCCTCTGAAAGTGATGGCCAGGAACGGGTTAGTGCCTGAATGGGCCCCACAACCTTGTTGACCCCTGCTGATAGCGTAAGAGTTCCATGTACTGGCTGACCTCATCTCGGTGGAAACTGTCGGCACTGCTAAAGGCGGGCAGTTCGGATGACCTCAGCTTCCCGTCAGCTGTCTGTTCCGCACGGTACGCCCACGTGTCTTCATCGCTGTTTGCTAAGATAAGAGGTTATTCCTGCATTACTTGCTGCGGAATGCTTCAGAGTTTGTTGTTGCATCGTTAATTTCGCCATGGCTATAGGGCGTTTAGTACCTACTGTTAACGACAAATGCGTAGAGGGTGATTCTCGTCGGTAATTCAACTTTTAGCATTTGTACACGAGGACGGAAAGCTTGCGGATAAAACAAAACAATTGAAAAATCACGTGTTACCTTCCTGTAGGTATCATTGAACTGGAAGCGACGCTGGGAATTCTGCCATGCAGCACTTTAGTCGCGCTCCGTGCCGCCTTAAAAATCCGATGATTAACATGTGTGGTCGACACAAAGGGCTTAATTATGCGTCTCCCCCTCTCTCTCTCTCTCTTCATGTCTGTATTTGCGGGCGGCGCGTCACGCTTCCTGATAACAATGTTTGACGGAAGTGCTAATAGTGACACGGTCTCTGGCGGCGGCGTTTATGAGCCAGCATATTTCGTTCCTGGAATGATCTCGTGACAAGACAGTGAAAATAATCACCCCGAGCAGAGCACAGGGACGTAGCCAAGTGGGAGTCACGGGGGCTGCATGCCCCCGGGCCTCGTCCCCCAGGGCAAAACACATTTACACTATGATAGAACGGGATTCTCTGACGACCCGATTGTATCCCCCCCCACTCTTACCTTACCCCCGGTCTTACCCCCGGTCAACAACATATGGCTGAGGACGAAATTTGATTCTACACGACGTGCCCCCCCTGAGATAAACCCTGGCCTACGCTGCTGACAGCGTGAACAGGGCTGATTAAGAATTTTCCACACATTCGCCTAATCAAGCATTCGGGGTGACTAAAAGTTAATGTATTATTACAAATGTATTTGTGGTTAATTTAAGGAGACCCCCCACTTTGAAACCCGTCTAATACGCACTACATTATGCGTACGAATTGCGATACGAGGTATTTCCGGCTTTAATTAACGACGAAAAGGCTGTTTCTGCCGAAAACAACGCATGGTACAATCAAGCACAGAATGCCTTGCCTTGTTGATATGTTTGGTTGATATTAGTCAACCAAAACTGGCAGAGGTTTTCTAATCTTAAGTCCTGTTCGTATTTAAAGCACCCTGTCATTTATAACTTTCGCGCCGTATAATCACTCATGTCGTCTGCGGCACACGCTAATCAGAGGTGTGGCACAGATAACTCTCTCAGACCTCAGAGCCAGACAGTCGCTCTGACGACCCCCACGTCAGATCAGTCATCAGATAGCGGTGACACTCGGGCCGGCACACATTCATGAGCTCTGCAGCTGCCGTTTAACAGTGGTCAGATGCCAACATTAACAGCTCACGGATCTGCTAGTTTGAGCTACGGTACTGAAGCTGGCCCACGCTGTTAAGTGTTAAAGGGACTGTCCCACCTTAAAAAAATGTGTCAAATGGTAGTCGTTTTGCTGCAAATATGAAGTGAATGCTGTCAGAACACATTATGACATATGTTTCTCAGACAGTGCTCAATTTCATAAAAAGGTCATTTTAATATTTTGGGCTGATTACGTCATAATTGAAGGAATTTTTGGAAAAAAATAAAACCTTCACGCTGTTGATAAGTAGGACTAGTGTATGCGTTAATGTATGGCCAGGTAAAACAAGTTCGGACTGTAATACATTTAGCAAAGAAGAGACTACGGGAATCGGCTCATGGCCACCATTCAAATAATTGGGGGCTGGCGAATGTTACAGATTGCCCAAAATCAAACTCGAATTTTTTTTCTTCTCTGTGGGATTTCGACTCAGTGGTTGTTTTAAACTTCTACATACATAATTTCAATGCCAAGCACGCAAAATGGCTATCTCAACTCAAATATTATGTTAAGGTGGGACAGTCCCTTTAACTGGATGATTGCGGGGTGAAGTCCGTACAGGTCTGGGCGCCAGTTATGGTGGGCTTAGAGTTTAGACGCACTTTGGAGACGTGGACGCCGGATGGAATTTGTGTATAGCTCGAACAGGGTGTCCGTTTACAGAAATTAGCACGTAGTGTAAGCGTTGCTTTGATAGTTGATGTTGGAATTCTGATGCTGGTGGACGTGGAGTGGGCGTTCCTGTTTCATAGAGAGCTCCTCGCATAGCTATTATAGGTAGCCTTCACTAATTTGAGCGGAATTTCACTCTGATCACTCCAAGACACACGTGAATAGTAGGTACAGTCTTTATTTTACGTTCCAATAATCTCCCCTCTACATCAGCGGCCAAATGTGCTGCCATCTATAACATTTAACGACCGATCTGCCCTCTACAGTAATGTACGACCGATCTGCCCGTTATAGTAATATATTGCCGATCTGCCCTATATAGTAATGTACGGTAGACTTGCCGATTACATCAGTACACGACCGACATCATTGGCCAATCGCCCTGACCCTGGGTTGCCATGAATTTGATCTGAAGGGATTTTTATCATCTCAGATCATCTCAGATATTCGAATCAGCATTGAGCTGCCATCTATATCATTTGATCGATATCGAGCCTACATCTGTGTAGGTATCACACGACTGATGTCAATTGACAATTTACATGTTTTAAAAGTATTACACAAAGCTACATCGGCTGGTGTCTGTCGCGTCCTCTATATCACGCGACTGACCTGTCCTCTATATTCTGCCGGCAGACGACGATGGTGGGCGCCACGTGCAGGAAGACCGGACGGCCAACTCGCTGGACCGCATGGAGACGCTGCTTCAGGAGCTGGTGGACATGCAGCGCGCCTTCCTGCTATCGGAGGAGCGCCGCCGCCGCGAGCAGCTGATCCGCGAGGAGAACTGGCGGATCCAGGACAAGGAGTTCCTGGTGCGGCTGGCGCAGACGCTGGCCAACTCACACCACTGAGCGCCAGCGGCGGCGGAGTGAAGTGGCCCGGCGTGGTGATGCGGGCTGATGTGGCGAGCGACAAGAGGCCCCCGGGCGGGTCGATGACTGGGAGAGAGGCCCGGTGCTGGTGGCCTGGCCGACGAACACTGGTTGTCACAGGTGACCTGCGCGCGCAGGTCCGGCGGCTCTGAACTGACGAGTACAACGCGCGACGCGGACTCTGGACGGACCAACGCCACTGGCAGATGTAGTTGGAATAGATGGCACTGGCGAAACGGAATAGATGGCGCTGGCAAAACATAGATGGCGCTGTCGACGCTTTCGAATAAGTGCTGGCTGTCGGTGGACGTGGAGTGGGTGACACTGCCGATGCAGTTTGAAATAGGTGGCGCTGCTGCTGCATTGAAATAGGTGGCGCTGCTGCTGCACGCTTTGACCTGATGCCCGCTGCGGCTGCCGTTGCTTCTGCTGTGGCTGGGTTTGGTGGCCGGATGAAGGTGTTCATACGTTTTGCGCATGGATGCGACGTGAAATCAAACGTCACTAAATGTATATTGGTTAGTGAAGAGGAGATATTCCCTAGGTGTGGCTGTGTGCGTAATTGACTGCAATAAGATGGATAATTGACGAATGGCTGCTAGGCTAGTAATTGAATAATTGATAGAGTTAGGTGCAGAGAGCCCATGTTTGCTATTGTGCATTGCTTCATGCAAAATCTTCACCCGCACCACTATGTAGCGATTGAGTGAAGCGCTTGGCAGTCAACAATGAGCGTGTGTGTGTGCGTATGTGTGTCGCCCAAATTAGTAATGTGGATTTATATAATATGTGCTGTCGATTGACTGATGACTTGGTATATTGTTCCCCCCATTTGAATGGTGCAACCGATAGTTTGTTGTATTTCTCTTGTTTAGACTTTGAGAATGTAAACCCTGCTCTTTTTTGGCATTCTATATTGGCATGCTGCCCTTCGCGCATTCTTTATGCGTTTCTCTGAATGATAAACACCGTTCAGTTTTGTATTGAGGGAGGCATATTTATCAAAACCGAGAAGCTTATCGTTAACTCGCTCTTGCGTTGCATTTTGTCTCTATACCTGATTACAAACGAGTTAACCTTGCTGCAAATCCCGGGTTTCGCCGAACCAGCCTTTATCACAGCGCTGTTTTTACGACATGTCCGTCACCAACCTGTCCCATCCCGCCGTCACGGATTTTCGCTGACGGTCCCTCACACCCCTCCGTGCCGCCCGCCTCCCGTGGAGTGCCCCCCTGTGCCCCCCTGTGCCCCCTGTGCCCAGCTGACTCACCGCTGTATATAGAATGTGACTGGCCGCATGGTGGGCCTAACGTCGCCCACTGCGGCGCTACCTGCACTGAATGCCTTATGAGGACGCCGAGCCGTGCTGGCGGCGCCCGGATGGCCGTGCTCCGGCTACGGCGCGTGTGGCGTGCACGGCCGCGATAACGCCCGGTGGCAGCAGCGGCCCGATCTGAGGGGTGACACCCGGTCCGCTGCTGAGTTTCGTGTTTTGGGAGGTGGCAGTGCTACTTTTGGCGGCAATAAACGTGTGCAAAAATGTGGCCTTTGGTTTTGCCATGCGACCTCGTCAGATTGTTAATATGAGGTTTTTGGCTAAGAGGGATAGATCGATTGTTTGTCTTTGGCTGATATTACGTGAAAAATGCAAATGGGTTATATTTTCGCCCGTGTGGCTTATAGGGCTGTTAAGTGTGACATCGAGGTTCCAAAAGCTGACTGCGCTAATGCTTTAGATATCAAAGATTCAACTCGAGCCTCAATTCTGGCACATTTATTGTTTCCTGGCGTCCAACAAACTATGCGACGGAGTAAAACTAGATGCACATTTTCATTTTGTTCCATTTTTATCTGCATTGATTTCAGGGAGTTATAAGGAAAAGCGGATAACTTCCGTGTGCTACTAAATAAAACGTGCGTTTTACATGCACACATTATCTAGTCACATAACGCAGCCTCTCCTGAGCGCGCTTACAGCACCGGGTAGTTGGAGTCGGTGGCGACACCGCACTGGTTGCTGCCCTTGGTCATCTGGATGTAGCCGTCCATGCCCCAGCGGCGCCCCACGAGTTCTTGACGAGCCAGTTAAGTCGCTGCCGCCGTCGGTGCGTAAGCCCTACCAGCGCAGCACTCTCCGTTGGTCCAGGTTACGGCTGCTGCAGTTGGGCTCGTTCGAGACGCCGCTCGCGTACAAGCTGGAACGAGAAGTGGCTGCGTCGATGCGATGGAGACGGGGCCCGATGTGCTTGACGGCGTTCTCCATGTCGCCTCGTCGTGCTTGACGATCTCCACCCAGGAGGAGATGCTGGCCACGATGGCAGAAGCGTCGAGGCGGCAGTCGAAGTGAGATGCGGTCTCGTACGGGTAGTCGGCCTCGGCCATCAGACCGCCGTGATCCAGCAGGTAGTTGTAGGAGCTGGACTGGAGGCCACCGCTGCAGCCCAGGTTGCCGTACCTGGAGGAAGTCAGAAGCTTGTCAGAAAGTCAGAAGTCATAAAAACGGAGTTTTGTCAGGTAGTGCGGATCGAAAGAGAGTGGATAGGCTTAGCTACAAAAAGCTAACGCCATTTTTTCCACACATAATAGGCTGTGAAGAAGGCATCAATCGCTCGAAATAAAAATAATTAGTGGCAATACAATCAACTGGTGTTCAAGCAAGATTATATCGACAGGCTGATTTTCGCTTTAGAGTTTCTTCGTTTTGGAAGGCACACAGACTACCAAGCCAACGGACATACATTGACAACCACTTACAGCAGGGAGCAGTCCATCAGCTGCTGCTCGCTGAGAAGCCACCAGAAGGGTTGGCCGGCGAGGGCCCACAATGCCCCTCAAACAGCGCCGGTGGTGGAGAAGGCCCAGCACGAGCCGCACTGGCCTGGTCCTTGACGGTGCCGGTCACGACGCGGCATGCGCGCCTAGTCCTTGGTGGCGGCGTTTGACTCCAGTGGAGACGTGCGTGCGCGCCATGTGCGAAACTCCGCGCTCACACGGCCGTCTTGTAAGCCGAGCAGCTGGCGGTACTCGGCGTTGGTCAGGTCGCGACTTGTTTGACGCCCCAGCTTGAAGGAGTGGTTGCCGGCGTTGTGTTCGGGATCAGGCGCTGGTTGTCCTTAAAGACGGCCAGGCGGCGGCCTCCTCACTGGGGTGCGAGTAGGTCTTGCCATGGGCGCTCTGACGAAGAGGCATGTATACAAAGATAAGGCGCAGCCAAACTCGTATGCCCACTCGAAGCCAAACAGAAGACCGTCACTGTGAGCAGCCACGGCCCACGAATGCATGGGTATGCATCAACATTGGAAACATAAGCGCAAGTATCTCTATGTTATTGATCTTAGAATTGAAGATATGTTTAATTTCAGCGAAGACGCTAAACGTTCAGTTGAAAAAATTCAGTTGAAAACGTGTCGTATACTGATTAAGCACAGCCAATGACGTCTAATCGAATTCGATGGCGTATCAGCTCATTAATAAGGCAATAATTGGACATGATGTTTGATTTGCCTAGTAAAAAACAACATATTTCAGCTTTAGCGACAGTGATGTAGTTACAAACTGACTATTTCGATCGCATTCCTCCAGAAGTCGGATCACATGACCCCATGCAAGTCTGAGAGCCCTTGATACTGGTCTTGAAGCGCGGCCAGTCCTTACCGAAGTCCTGACATGATCTGACATTGTCATTATTTTGATACTGACTTGAACGCGACCAGTCAGGGTCGGAGAGCTCAAAGCTCAAAGCCACCTGGGCCAGCGCCAACACCAACAGGAACTTCATGGCTCTGATTCTGTGCGGACAAACACTGATAGTCAGGTACACGTTATAGATAGCTATAGTGATCGACTGTGCAAAAAGATCGATGCTTTAGGGCGCCACAACTGCTTTGGTTGTCTGACCATAAAGGAACCCATTGTAGCTGACACCGTCTAGCTTCTTTCGGATTAGTGGCTTTTTGCAATAACGTTCTTAATACATTTAGAGCGTCGGAGCTAAAGCAGGATACATCTAAATGCATTGATGTCCACCAAAAGGTTAATATTCGCAGAAAAAAACGTATGCGTCTACATGGTAGGCTGCACACTGTCGAAGTCATCAATGGCGTATTGATAGCACCGTTGTAAAAAATGAAAAAAAATGAAAAGGAGCACACCACTCTATTTCGTAAGGTTTAAATTTCAGGTTGTAAAGTTTGTTAGGTTCAACTGTACTTTATGTATTGTGCATGAAATGCATTTTGCACATAACACTAAGCTTTGTTCTATTGACACTTCTATTATCAAATAAGAACCATAATCCAGAAAAGCAAACTTTAAGTTTAACTTGCCTCAGTCTCAGCCTCACCAAAGAGAAGAGCCGAAGATATCCACTGGATAAATGTGTTGGTTTATATACCGAACATGGCTCTGCCTTATCAGCGGAGGCAGGTGTCATCTCATTGCCGACTCTC
>VOPJ01010572.1:135083-162348 GCA_014673585.1 Semibalanus balanoides | reverse complement strand
TTTTTTGTCGAATCAAATCTGACTCACAACCGACGAACTGACTCAACTCTTGACTGAAGTTCTGTTTCAAACAGATTGAATCGACTCGACTCTTGACTCAAGTTCCGCTTTTAAAAATTGAGTCGACTCAACTCATGACTCGTCCAAAAATTTATAACTCATGAGTCGATTCATGACTCACTTCTGAGTAGAGTTCTACATGGGGCGGCTATCCCCATGGCCAGCCGAACCCAATGGCTAATGGGGCGGGCCTGGACTGGAAAATCTCTAAGATCAATGGCTGTGGCTATGGCGTGGCTGCATAGGAAACTGGGGTTTTAGTTGCATCAATCCTTATCAACCAAATCATGGTTAAAAGGAGCCTTGGCATGCTTGCCATAAACAGTAGACTGAAAATAAACACATAATATGGATTACAAAAATCCTCATGGCTGGTCAACGGCCAGCCATTGACATTGGGAGTGGCTGTGGCTGGCTGGGCTGTGATGCCTATGGGCTGTGGGGCGGCATAGGCCAAGGAAAAGTGCAGCCATTTGTCGAACTCTACTTCTGAGTCAGTACAAGTCTGAACATGTTTTACCAAAAATTGCATTTTGACGTTTGATGACCTCTGGAGCCTAAACTATTGATCTGAGGCTCAGTTTTGAGTACACTCCCGTATGATTGCAAATATTGATAAAGCTTTCTATTGTTTTTCTTTTCTCGTTTGTTCCTAGCTATCATAGTTCACGAGATATATGGGAGTTGCTCGAAGCGAAGTCCAAAAGCTGTGAAATTTGACCTTTGCTGACCTCTGGTGACCCTAATATTGACCTGAGCTAAAAATGGTCCGTGCTAAAAAATTACATGTTGAGAGCTTTCAAACGTCTTTTTCTGCGTCTTTCTATCCTTTTTCGTTTTCGAGTTAGAGGGGGAGACATTTTGACCCCCCCCACCACGGTGAAGTTGTCTCGGAGGCCCACCATGGCGCGGGTTAAAGAAAATGTATTTTTTTTTGCATTTTCTGCAAAACAGTATTTTTTACGGTTTTTCCAATACATATTTATCGTTTTTCCACTAACATGACGTCACTAAAACGTCATTTTCTCCCAAACTCCTCAGCTATTTTTTTATTAAATTTTGACAGCAAACGGAGAATTGTTGTAAACTCAGCTACTTAAATTTTTACTAAGATCGGCCGTATGCGTAAACAGTTATGCAAGAAAAACCTCAGGAGGGCGTCGTTTAAGGATTTTTTTTAACCCCCGTAGGGCGAGGGTTAAATATCGCAAAATGTATGCGACAAAACTCATGTTCTAAAAAAACATTAAAGCTAAGTGGCAAAGTCATCTTATCCTCGCAAAGATCATCCTGCAAACGATGAAACCTCTGAGTGCTTCTGGTTAAGCCGCCGAAATTGCTTGAATAGTGCCGAATTTGGTTGATTCTATTTCTAACTAGCGTGCGCTATTTTCAAAGTCGTACGGTGACGCCGAAATAGCTTGCGGTAATGCCGAAAAAATGTGCCTGTTGCTATAACGCCAAAATTTATTGCGGTAATGCCGACCGCTGTTGAGCCGCCGAAATTGAATGCTGCTCTGCTACATTGTCTTGCGTAAGGTCTACAAATGATTCTCTATTTCTAAAATGGGTCAGCATGCGCCGAATTTGAGTGCAAAAAGGTGATATATGGTGATATATGTCTCAACTACTCCACATGACCAATGTGAGTAGGCACACTCCCTTTAAAGGGACTGTCCCACCTTAACATTAGACTTGAGTTGAGAATTGAGATAGCCATTTTCCGTGCTTGGCATTGAAATTATGTATAGGTATAAGTTAAAACAACCACCGAGGTTGAATCACAAAGAAATTTGAGTTTGGTTTTGACATCTGTACATCCCAGATCCCCAGGTGTATTTTGAACGGGGCCCTGAGCCGATGACGTCGTCACTCTTTACTAAATGTTGATGATAGTCGACTTGTTTTACATTTGACGCCACAAAGTTTGTTAAACGTATCGAAGGCACCCACATATGAACTTTAGGAAAATATCCATGAAAATGACAACTTATACAGGCACATCGTATGCAATGGCTTCGCTATTTTGATCAGCAAAAATCCACAAGCTCTTCATAGCGAATACAATCGTTGATTGGGCACAGAGACGCAGGTACAAGTATTCTTTCCGTTGTAATTAAGTCTCAAATACGGCTTTTATGCTTAAACAAGTGCCTTTGTAGGCAGAGACTATCATGGGTGCCCAAACCCCAAGCCCAACCCAGCCGAAACCCATGAACATCAAGCCCAGACCCAGAGCCAGACCCATTCAAATTCATATATTGGATACCCATGCCCATTGGGGTCCATTCAAGATTAACGATAAGGCAGATAATTTATTTTCACAAAATTCGCAAACCATTACCCTAGCATGTTTGATTTCATAAATATTAACCTTAGAAATAATATTATGGCACCCTGTGGTGCTGATTTGAACTTATCGAAACACTTTGGCGGTACATTATCATATTGAATCAGACCTTAGGATAGACATGGTTTAAAAAATATTACTGCCCTATTTACTTACGCAACGATTTATTTGTTGTCGTATAATTTGCAAAAGTCTATTGTTTAAGTGTTTTCTAAATATCATATAAAAAACTTATTTACGCTGGTTCAACATCTGGTTGTCCAAAGTAAAAAATTAACTCTTTTAGCAACATTATTCGAAAATTGCCATACCATGGCCCGCGCCCAGCACCCATGGAAGTCAAATGCATACCCAACCAGACATTTGGAAGAATTGAATGGGCACCCATGGGTGCACCGCAGCCCATGATAGTCCCTGTTGTAAGGTACCTTACTTTAAGATCCGAGCTAAATACACAAACTGATCAATGATTATAAACCAAACAGATAGATTTGCCGTGATGCGCAGATGCATAATAGGTGCTGCTAAATTGCCGTTGCATGGGATTGTCCATTCAGGTGGAGATATTAATTATTTTGTATTAATTTATTATTTGTATTGCCTTTTTGTTTTTTATCTGTTGCTGTTTGTATTTATGCAAAACTAATGTCATAAGTGTCATAAGTATATAGGGCAGGTGCTTTCAAACTACGCTCATGATGCTTAAATTTGGAGAAAACCGTAAGTTATCAACTTGCTTGGCAAGTGACGTCATTACATAAGCCAACTTTTGACCCCCAAGGAGTTGCTCTTACCACGTTAAATTTTGCAAGCAATGCTACCAATTAAATGAACCAACTTGTGTGCTAACTTGAAGAAATCGAAACAGGCAAACATATTTTGACCTTCACCTCACTTCAAGGTCATCAGATAAAATTGTCAAATTTTGGCTTAAGGGGGAAAATCATTTTGACATCATATTCTTTGTTTCTTCCTCTCTCTAATGATATATCGTTTTTCTCTTTTATGTCTTTTCGTCTTGGAGATATAATGACAAACGTAGTTGCGTGTTTGACCTTGACCTGAAAATTTCGGTGTCCTGTTTCTTGTGACCTCCGTAACTGACGACCATATAAACTCAGAAAAACAAAAATCAGCGCCCAAAAATAACCCCCATACACCACTTTAGAGTGAAATCGGAGGGGTTGTGGAATACATTTTCACTCTTACCTTGGTGATTTGGCCTGGAACTGCCCATATATCAGTGGCAGGGTTCCATTCATCCAATGCAAAGAGTGGAAAATTCACAGTAAAACTCAGGAAAAAGAGTGGTAAAAAATATTGATAGGGTGTAATTTTCTATCCAAATTTCACAATCCATTCCTAGGACACTGGGTGCCGGGTGGACACCAACTTCTTTAAATGAAGCCCTAGAACCTTTTGCCATATTTGATGATAATTCAGTCTGAAAATCTGATTTTATGCAAATGGTTTGTTACTTATACCTATAACCAAATCTCTAAATGTAAGCAAACAAAATGTGCTGACTTAAGTTTAGTTACATTTTTTAAATAAATTTAGTCCGAACGTTTTGTATAGATGGCTTTCCGAGGTCAGAACCCGCGCTAAGCAGAGCTTGTTGCGCTGGTCCTGACCTCACCACCTGGTTGCGCAATTCCTGTTGGCCGTCAGAATTTAGAGACGAAAGTTTTACGTGCCCGACATACCTGGACACGGTCCGCCGCCGCTCACTTGACGTCACCTGGCCTTGAGTTGCAACCGCTGCCACCAGACCGCAGGCCATCTCCAGTCAGGACAAAATAAGCGAGCGCCGAAGCGACCTCGAACCCAGGCTGCCACTACAGGGATAGGTCAGAAGACCAGCGCTCTCCCACTGAGCTACAGGGTCGGACAATTACATGATCTCACATGATTTCACTAATAAATATTTGCCAAATGTATGTGAATCGGCCAATAAACTTAGTTAGTGTATTAAATCAGACCACAGTTTTAAGGGACATGTATCCTGCAGCAAAGCACCACAACTTAATGTGATGTGATTCCATATTTCTAATGAATGAGTCATTGTTGCAATGCCTTTTAACGGTGCAACTAACGGTCGGTAATGGAACAATGGCAAGACATACTGCTTTACGCAGATGATTCAAAACTTGACGCGCTGGATACGCGTATAGCCGGCCGTTCAGTGAGCCCGGCCTTTGCTGTAGGTACCTACGTCTTGTCAAACTAGCAGCATCAGATAATCATCAGATATTGGGGTTGTCTTCGATTTGCCCAACAAATTGGCATACCAGTACTTCCCCATGAATGCGCTGATAACGAAAATATTCCCTCTTAGGTGGTATTTTTCGTCGTTTAATGATTTTACAGGCATTGTAACATCGCCTGTGTGAATATTCCGGGTGACTGCGATTTGCCAAAAATGGCAGTACCTGAACATCCTTGGATGCGCAATTACGAAAATATGCATTACACGGGTGGCCATATTTTTTTCGTCATTTACGAGTTTACGGCTATTGTAACATCGCCAATTGTGTATTCCGGGGTGTCCCCATTTGCCCACAAATTGGTGCATACAGAACTTCCAATGATGCGCTGATAACGAAAATATTCCTCTATAGGGTGGTATTTTTCGTCGTTTATGAGTTACAGGCATTGTAACATCGCCTGTGTGGTATTCCGGGCTGTCTGGATTTTACCAACAAGTTGTATGCAGGGTCTCCTCGATGCACTGATTACCAAAATATGCCTCCATAGGGTGTCATTTTTCGTTGTTTACGAGTTAAAGCCATTGCAACATCGTCGGTGTGGTATTCCGGGGCATCAAGGAGGCTCTGTATGCAAAACTTGGGTAAATCGAGACTGAATGATCCCAACCAATCCCAAACACAACCAATCCCACCACAAAAAATGTTACAATGGCTGTACTTGTAATGAACGAAAAATACCAACCCTATAGAGGATATTTTCGTAATCAACGCATCAAATCTAAAAGTTCTGTAATTGCTAAACTTTGGCAAATCAGGGCAACCCCAAAATATCACAATGGCGATGTTAACAATGGCCGTAAACTCGTAATGAACGAAAAATACCCACCCTATAGAAGTATGTTTTCCTGATGAAACGCATTCCAGGAGGTTAAAGTATTGCCATTTTTGGGGGTAAATTATGAAATACCCCCTTTTGATTTCCCAAAAATGTTACAATGGCTATAACTCGTAAACGACGAAAAAAAGCACCCTATAGAGGCATATTTTCGTAATCAGTGCAACAAGGAGGTTCTTTAGGCAAAATTTTGGGCAAATCGAGACACCCCGTTGATCCCTCATCGAAATGTTACAATGGCTGTAACTTGTAAACAATTTAGAAAAAATACCAACCCTATAGAGGCATATTTTCGTATTCAGAGCATCCAGAATGTTTCCAGTATGCCAATTTGTTGGCAAATTCGAAGATACCGCGAAATATCAACACTGCCGGCGTGATATCTGATGCTGCTAGTTTGACGGACGTAGGTACCTACAGCATATCAGCGGCGTCAAGTTTTGGAAATCATCTGCGGTAAGCAGTGTCTTGCCAATTGTCCATACCGGACCGTCATGTTGCACCCCTTTTAACCGTCTTGCCGGCTTGTTTTTTATTTTGACTCTGCATATATGGGTGGGTGTGGTATGTGTTTGCGTGTGTCAGTGTTTTGTTTTTATTTTTATTTTTACTAGTGTGATTTCATTGTATGCCTGCTTGACCATGTCCCCTGTGTTTTTAACTCATGACGAGAGGTTATAATAGCCACAGGCACATGTGGATGACCTTAAAGGGAATGTTTCACATTAACATAAGATTTGAGTTGAGATGGCCAATAATTGGTTTGGATTTCCATTGTAAATTAAGTATTGTAAGAAGTTAAAACATCCCAAAGAGGTCTATCGAATGTAAAATTTGAGTTTGTTTTTTGACATCTGCAAAAAATAAGGCCCTAGTGGTTAATTAGGGTAAGCCGCTTAAAGCCGATGTCGATCATCCCTTTTATCAAATGTTTGATGAAAGTTAACTTGTTTTTACTTTGGCTCTACATTAGCCATGACACTAGTCCAATATCATATTGCAGTGTGAAGGTTTTTCCTATTTTCGCAAAATTTTCCCTTCATATGACGTCATCAGCCCAAATACTAAAAACTTAGTTTTCAATGAAAATTGAGCACTGTTTGTGAGAAACAAAATGTCAGAAATCGTGTTCGGCACAATTACTTCATATTTTTGCACCACAAGCGGCGTACATTGGACAACTTTTAGAAGAAGTGGAAAACATTCCCTGTTTTTAATAAAAGTTATCTATCTATCTATTCCAACACAAGCTGAATATGTGATGCCCATATCTTTTCTTGCATTACATGAAGACAAAACACCTCAATTTAACTCTATTTCTAATTTCACTACTTTTTAATGTCAGCTGACAGATATAGGTATGCCTAATTATAACCTAAGCGTTCTATGGTAATACAATCTTAAAGTCAAAAGGCTTAGCATTTCTTGATACATTTTTGATCTCGATACATTCTGGTTCGAACTGTCTTGTGTGCCTACTCTTATATACCTACATACAATTTTGTGAATCATCAGTCATTTAAGGGAAATAGTTCACCTTCAACATGAGTTTTGAACTGAAATAGCAGTTTCGTAGCCCGTGTTAAAAAACCCCTAACTGCAAGTTGTCTGGGCCGAAAGGGCTCTCCAGCCGAATATATTTAACTTTTTGTCAAAGGATTGTGGGCCTCACACGCCTCGGCATAGGCTGTACAGTAATCTATACGGCAGACTATACATTCAAATTTGATTGGCCTGAGTCGCGTTTGACCGTTGCGGAGAGTACACATATAGTTTTTATGAAATTAATAATTTACGTCCTTCTGTCCTGAATCGGTGGAGATGTATGGCTATTTATGAACATTACTGAAAAAAGTAGTTTATTTTTAAAATATAATTCAAATGTGGTTCGAAAAAAATCAATCAAAGGGAACTAATTTCCTTTAAGTTTGTTGAAGATTTGTGCTTCAAACCTGTTTCTGGCAGGGGTGGTAAAAAGTGCCAACTTACTGGATGAAAGTTGGCGCCTAAATATAGACCTCGCAAGAGCTTGCTCCGGGGCCAAAATGTCCAAATTTGTCCCATTTTCAATTTGTAACTTTGGGTCATGCAATTTGTTAAGAGTAATGCATTACAACACATGCTTTTAAATTGGTGCCAAGATTTTCCTTTATTCGCTTGTTGTGAACCAGCCAGATAACAAGTGGCAATTTCCCATGCCATGAGCCAAGGCTTCGACCGAGATCTACCGGCCGCATTTTTTTCAGATCGAATAATTTCCCCAAAATATACGTGACGCTGAAATGTCCCTAAGGTGGTAAACTCTGATTGAATGGTGGTAAACTCTAAAGGTTGGCAGTTTCAACTGGGCCGCGCCCGGGGGGCCGCCACTGTCTATGTTGTAGATAGGGGCCGCCGTCCGGCCCTATCTCATTTTTAAACAGCGGCCCATTTCTGATTTCTAAGGTTATTTCCCAATAATTATTGGGAAATACTCACTCTGCAAAACTATCTCTGACCAATTGCGAAATAAATGACAAGGATTTAGTGATATATCGAGATTCTGAATGATGGTGGTACTAGAGGTGCCAACTTTTCAGGCTTGCTTGGCTACACGATCCCAACCCGCAAACACGACTTCACTATCCACCACTAACCACATGACCATATGGCTGCCAAGCTACCAGCAAGTACCACAAATAACTTGTCATCAATTTTGTTCCTGCCATTTAATAACTCATTTTTAATGCTAACTGGTTTAAATTGAATCATGCTCTTGCTCACTTACTGAGAATGCCTAATTGTTCAAGTTATCCCAACTCACCATCAAAATCGCCTGTTTTTCCCATTGTTTTTCAATCTGCCAATTCTGCTACCGCGGCCAACTACCCACTTCATCCAAATTGATCGCTTGGTGTTAGCCCCGCTACTACCCACGTGGGTAGTACTTACCAAACTGGTGGGGTAGGTGGGTGAAAGGTGGGCACTCTAGTGGTAGCGTCGGCCCGTCGGGTGCGACTATTTGTTTGTGTAATTGGCGGCATTTGCGCGGATGATTGGTCCTCCGATTCCCGGAGATTACCGAAATAGCAGTGGCGCCAGGCCGGTTATCGGGGCAAAATGGCATTACGTGTGTGCGTGCCTCAAGCTTAAGCTCGCGCTTCTTTGTTTCCCGGCAGATTATTTAAACTTAAGATGTCTGTATGCTACGAATTGTGTGATATATCAGATTCCGTCGTAAAAAATGTAATCAGACTCCAAATTTTTTAAAATTATGGGTCGGCAAAGTTGACCATCCGGTGATTCCCGCCAGTTGCCGTACGTAACGCCAACGTGCACGCTCCTCTCAATTGTTATCTTCGTTTGCAGGTCGATTTTGTAAAAATTGAGATAGCAATCTTGTAAAAATATGAATCGATTATCTTATGCCTTTGACAAATTGGGTCATCTGACTTTGGCTTGTTAAATGCATTCGACTTCATTGGTGGATTTCCCAAGAAAAGGGGGGGGGAACACGTGTGCCATGACCCCCTTCCCCAAATCCACCCAAAATTGGACGCAAATTTTGCAACATTTTCTGAAAATAATAGGAAATCTTAAGCACTTTCAGAAATAAAGTTGGTTTTTTAAGTCAAGTTACTGAATACATAAGCAAGGCGAAGTCCCGATGAGTTTTCAGAATTGGTGCGAGACGTCTTTGGATCCCCCCCCCCCACAGACTGACCAAAACCAACCGTTCTAGATCTGCCTTGCTCGACTCAAAGGGCGACGCCACCCGAAGTTTTTTTTTTTTGGGGGGGAGGAATTCTGAAGTCATTCTTTCCAAATGCAACAGCCCATAGGCTAGTGTTTAAGGTCCGGAAATGGTTTTGGGGGACACGTCCCCCGTCCCCTCTGTGGTGGTGGAGCCCCTAATTCCGGACTTATCTAATTACGATTTGTATAAACTCGTCAAAACAGATGATAATATATCCTATTGTGCTCTGTTGGGTGGCTTTGCCAATATATCGAAATCAAGAGAGCGCAGCCATTCCCTTCGACTAGGGGGATGAGGTTGGGGGGGGGCAACAGCATCCCCAGCAGGAGACTATCAGACAAAGGCCCCGCCCCCCAAAATCGCGAAAATTATTCACTCCAGATTTAGGCCCAGCTATGTTATATTTTTGCAAGGCCACTACATACATAAAGTCGCAAACAGGGGATGTCACCAATAAATGTTTAAATATGGAAGTCGGGCCGGGAATAGGGGGCACGTGGTCCCTTTGGAGCCCCCCCCCATTTGTCTGCGCCCCTGATCAGACGCTATGATTGCATAGTCAACTCCACACTGCGGTGGGCCGGCGGGTTAACCAACCCCTAAACCAATTTTAAGTCATTTTTGATTCACACAGTGATTTTGCGTAAGATACTTGTCATTGGGGGCCAATTTTCCCTTGCCAGATTTGGTTGGCGCCACCCGAGGCGCTTTTACCACCTGCTGGTTCTGTTAACCAGCTTCAAATACATCAAAAACACATCATTTATGTGTAGTATTGCAAGAAAATATAGAAGGTGATGTGTAGAGAAGACAAATTAACCAAAGGCAAATAGATGGATACCTACCCATTACAATTCTCAATGTAGTATCTGGAGGAAATCATCTGACCTTACCTTGAAACTGTTGTTTATGCTTCACTGAATGCTGCAAGTTAATCTTGCCTTTTCTCCTGTTAACTATTTTCAGTGTCCTAGATTTAGGAGTTTTGGGTGTAAAGCGACACTATACAATAAATAATATTTCACTCCTTTTGCCCCATTTGATGGGTTATTTTTCACTTTTTTCACTTTTGAGATTATTTTTCACTCACTTATTTTAATATGCAAAAAGACAAAAAAATATCAAGTTTTGTTTAACCCGCGCACCGACGGGGGTCTGAGCCAACTTCGAACCGACGGGGGGCGGATAACCGCCCCCCCAGAGATCTGGAAATCGTAACGGCAACGTAGGCGAGAATCAGAAAGCTTTCCGTGAGGTAGGCCGTGACGAATACTAGAGAAACTACTGAGACTATTTTGCGATCAGGAACAATATTAAGGTCACCAGGGGTCAAAACAGGTCAAATTTCCCATATTTTTGAGTAAATGAAGGCATTGGCCTTCAACAATAAAGTCCGGCTAGCTTTCAGTAACTAACATAGCTACGGAGCGATCCCGAAAAAAAAATGCAATGCTTTTGAAACACTCTTTGCTAAAATGTCCCCCAGATTTGTGATAGGGTCAATAGTAAGGGCTCCAGCAGCAGCAATGGGCGGGCGGCGGGATTTAGGCGACATAATTTGTGTACCTACTTCCTCTGGAATTCAAGAAAATCTCTTAAACTCAATATAAGCTTGCATATTATGCTATCTGTTACATTCACAATTGTTTTGTGGACATTCGCAGTCATTTTTATCGTTAATATCACGGCTATAAGTATTGCAAAATAGCCGCACAAGACACCTGTGAATTGACATGAGCTCTGGACATTTGGCGAAAATACGGAGATGCAGTCTTCACGGCTTCTTCCTAACTACCTGAAGTATATAAAGGAGTTACATAGGTTAACAGTGATTAAAAAAGTCAAAATTAGTTGATGGTAATAATATATATGATAATTTGTCACGGCAGAGGCAGTTTCAGGGACTAAACAAGAGGAGGTTTTCAAGAAGTATGAAACGCTTGGCTGGCAGTCAATACAGCTAAGTAAGGGGCATTTATAGCTATGACGATGCTAAAGACAGTTTATCCTTCTATGATTTGCATAATGTATTACATATAAAGTTGCAGTGGCGTGTTCAGGCACAGGAAAAGGGGTGGCTAGCATGGTGATCACTGATAAAAAATGTCCAGTTCCAATTAACAGGCGCAATTTAGAGGTTAGTTGAATAAATGATACCATATCGTTGAATATGCACACATGAGGCAAGGAGAGGGAATAAAGTAATTTTTTGCAGAAGCGCGCTCAGGAAATCGAAAAAGGGGTTATATTGTAGCAAGGGAAATTATGATGCCATGGCCTAAATAACATCAGTTATCGCAGTTTTATTATGAAACACGCTCCCAAAGGTGATACTTCTATAAGATAGTATTGGATAATAGGCGAGTCCAAGTAGGGTAAAAAGAGGGTAACCAATGTTAATTGAAACTGCAATTAAAATAGTCACTGTTGACTAGTAAGTATTATAATATCGGGAGATATATCCATCAAAAGCTCATCCCAGGTAACAAATACCGTTGTAGCAACGTTGTAAACATCAAGATGTAACTTTTACGTTTTAACAACGTTGCGACAACGTCGTGAATGTTGTGAAGAAGAAGTTGTATAAACGTCGCTGTTTAAACGTTTACAGCAAACGTTGCATGTCACGTGGCAGCAACTTTGTTCTAAAAAACTTGGAAGAACAGCTCTGCAAATGTGGTACAATTATCTAAAAATTGAGCATATTCCACCATCTTAACTAAGATTAATGATCGACCACCGGGGTAAGTCCAGTTAGCTATGCTTGTCAAAAGTAACGTTGTAGCAACGTTGTTTCAACGTTTTGTGAGCGTTAAAAGGAAACGTTGTTGCAACGTTCCTGGGAGTCTACAAAATTACACTATCACAACGTTGTGTACTTGTGTTACAACCCTGTCACAACGTAGCGACAACGTCAAATTGTTAGCTGGGATGTGCTTCCCCAATTTGGATCCTGGATACGCCTATGATGAATTAGTAATTAAAACATGCAAAAATGGAACGAACTATGACCAGTAATCTATTTATATTGCCTGGTAACATCTTCTTGCCTGCGGTTAACATTTCATATATTTGACTTCCTTTTTCACTAGCCTGGCACCGCCTATGTCGAAAAATATTCTTCATAACTGTTTTTTTCAGATGTCAAAATACCGAACAAAATACATTCATCATAAAAAGTCATATCAAACGCTTGTATTACGCATTTACTTCACCCCCATATTTAGTGACCTGCACACGCCTATTATTTTTGAATTTTCCAAATTAATCGTCAAATAACATTTCCAACTCAATATCTATCGATCCCCATTTGTTGCGTTAAGATCAGTTGAAAAACATTGACCATCTGTTTGCGATCAGAATGTAGGGAGAACGGGGCAACGTTCTGTCACGGGGCACATTTATGTAGCGGGGTTCCTGTAAACTATCCACCGCAAGGGATATTGTTTTGTTTCGTAACATTTGTTCCTTTGTTGCTGCAGTGGCCCGGTACTAATCCAAAGCAACAACATCCTGCGACCAGATTGGTTCAATTTGGAAAAGTTTGTTTTTCAAACAGAAATCCAACTTTTTATAATGTGAACGAAAAACTTGATTTGTGGCCATTCAGATAATTGTTATAGTGGTCTTTGAATGCTGGCATGGGCCTATAGAATGTCGAGAACATTGTGCTGCAGCGTTTATTTCTGCCCCATTCTCCCAAGTTTCAGTAAAAACGAAAAAGTTTGACCTGTGCGAGCTGGGGCAGGTTCTGTCACCCAATTCTGGGGCAGTTCCGTCCACTGAATCTGTTCATATTTCCCTAGTCGTATCCGCTATAAAGGACCATTACAAATATATTGCCTTTGTAACAGATATGGTAACAACAACACAGACGTCATCGAGAGTGGTGCCGATGCAGTTCACGAGCGGCCAGAATTACAGTTTCACAGTACACGACCTGCGGGGCGATTTTGCCCCCAGACGGATCTCGAGAACCGCTACGGCGATCTTCGATGGAGAAAGACACACCATTCGATTCGTCTTGACAAAATATTTCTTTTGTACCCGAAATTGCTTTTTGTCAAAAAAAATGTGGGAGGCCAAAGGGGCAACACATTCGAAAATTATTTGATGTTTTTTGAAAAGTCCAATTTTACATGTCATTCGACCGATTTGTATGCCAAAAAGAGATTTGGGCTTCTAATGTCATGGTCTTAATGTATGAAAGGGAAAAGTCAAAATGAAAATCAAGGCGTACTCAGGAACTCTGATTCGTGCATGATAACAGAAAACGCAAAAAATGCCAGTGTTTGGGATCGTATTATTAGCCAGTCATTTTCTACACTATTGAATGGTTGGCGATGAATGAAACCCTCTCTCCCCCTGCAGAGACACCAGAAATTACCGTTCGGTGATAACAGGAAGTGCCCCATTAATAGGCGTGTTTACACCGCACTAAATATATTCCGCGGAAAATTTTCCACGATATTCTTTGTACATTTTCGGCGTAATTCCCTAGATTTTGGGTACAGTTCTTCCGCATCTACTTTCTTACGCGTTTCTGCTCGCGTGTCGTTGGCTGCGCCTATGCGACGAGAAATCAAATATGCGCCTTTTCGCGATTTGTGGAAAATTTTTCGCGGATATTTTAGTGCGGTGCTAAACAGGCCTAATGACAGAATGTGCCCCCATATATTGTGACCAGAACGTGTCTCCCCTATATTGGGGCAGGTTCTGTCAAATGAGTCTCGCCACATTATCGACACTGGTGTCGAAACAAACTGAATACCACTTGAACTCCTAAAAAACGATTTTGAAGCTATTGATGTATGTAACAGTATTGGAAAGTATCAATCACCAACTCGGAAAAGCGTGCCCTCCAGGGCCAATTAGCAAAAAAGTGACAGAACGTGCCCCGGTCTCCCCTACATCATTTTTTGTAGTTTTTGGCCACCCGTTGCCCCCCTCCTATTAAATATTTGTGATTTTTTTTCTTAGAAATGTAGATCGTGTTGAAGGAAATCGAACACCGTTTAATTTGTGGAAATCGGACGGGGTAGCCAGGAGCCCACCACTAAAAGGGTTAAAGTTATCTTGCGACATATCGTTCTAAACACAAGCCGATGTAAATGCAGCGATTCAAAATTGACGATATCTTCCAAAAGGGCAGGTAGAGGCAGCCAAATTAGTATTGGTTGGATAGATAATGGTCCATGTTACCTAACCATCATGTAATCAGCGTGTGATCTCGTGGGACCTTTGATTCCGGCTCTTGCAAAAATAAAGTATGAAAAAATATGTTGCCATTCTTGACACCTCTAATAAAATGGTGAATAAATAATCCCAAAAACATTGTTGGAAAGACTAACATTGCTTTTGGTACAGAGCATGATTCACTCATCACGTACAAACACCGAAAAACTCGTTAAGCATTTATATTTGCATGCTATTTCACTTTGAACTTTTGCACAACAATTCCAGGCAAATTTTCCCGTCTCCCTGTCCCGTTCAAAGTTCCATGTTCAAGCTCACCTACAAAAAAACTGTTGGTGCTAGCGTATTTATATTGTTATTTTCAGAATCCATGGACAATTTTTAGTCTAACTATACACATTTTTTGCATCGAGTAGAAAGTCACAAAAATGAATTATGTCCGCCTAAATCCCGCCGCCCGCCCACTGTGCAGAGGTCAGCAAAGGTTAAAATGCTTAGTTTTAATGAAAAAGGTTTTTTGCTAATAACTTTATAAGTACAAAAGATAGGGCAGCGATTTTGCCACCACCGTGTTTCTCATATCACGGCGCATCGAATAATTTATCGTATGATTTAGCTAGGTCAAACTAAAAAAATTACCTGACCTGACCTGAGGTCATGTCAAGGTCAAGTCCAATCTTATGTCAATCGATGGAGGTCGACAAGAGAAGAAACAGCATGGTGAAAACCACAGCACTCTACCTCACCTAGAATATGAGTTATTGTACAAAAAACATTTGACCTGGGGGCACATTGGATTTGACCTTAGAGAGGTCACGGAATACAAATACAACGTGCATTCTTCTGCTTAGCTTCAAAATAGTGATAAGGATGAAAATTGACCACATTTAGCCAGGTTTTGTTCGATTGGTGCGCATTTCAATTTTATCCCGTAGCCTTATAATGGAAGGTCACAAAAAATGAAATGACCTCAGGTCAAGGATATCAAAAATCTGAGATTAACAAACTGTAGATACCTAAGTTATTATCACACAATGTGAGTTTCAAACTGTTTGGTTCACCACTGTGGCTTCGGCAAGATGTCAAACTTACAAAAACGTGACTTGAGGTCAGGTCATTTAATGTGACCTGAAAGACATGACCTTAAAAGTTAGGAAATAAAAAAATATTAAGTGTGCGTAATTGATGCCCAAACAGTTGTACAAAATTTGGTGGCGCTACTCGCCGCCGTTTTCCCGCTAGTCCTGAAAAAAACCTGTGGGGGGGCTGATATCCGCCCCCGTCGGTGCGCGGGTTTATGGGTGTGGGTAATAGATTGGTAAATTATTGAAAAAGGATCTTTTTGTGGTAAAATTTTGCGCTCTTTTTTCCTGATTTTCAATCTGGATTTACCACTCTGCATCCTGGCTATAAAACAATCCTAGGACGCTGACTATTTACATACATCATGAAAATAGTGCTGCCCTGCCCAATGGCAAAACTAAATAGAGTAGTTTTACATTGTGTTATGCTGAGGAGATGGTTACCTGAAAGCCATACATATTTCACGCTGAAGTGGCAACCTCTATATTTGTCAGGCTCCGAATGTGCTGAAAACAAATGCATGACATTTAAATGGGGTTCCATTGTATTCTTACTGCACGGGCTGAACCGGAAAACGAAATAATTATTTGAATTCACATCCCTTAACGAAGGTTTGCCTTTCACGAAGCAAACATGCGGTATTACCGCAAAAAATGTCACGATGTAGGTATGGGTTGCCTTTGCCATCCGGTTGCATCCTTCTTCAATTTCCCTCCAATGTCGAGCCACGAAGCAACTGCCTAACCAGTCTCGAAAGGCTGGCGCCGCCACTGGTTATTGTATTTGAATGATGTTATTTAAAGCAGTGGCAAGCCAGATGCACTCGCAGCTGTTTTTTAATTTAACAGTGAGAAAAGGGAACGAAACACTCGGCAGGACCATTTGTACACAGTTCCTAGATGTCAAACAGAGGCTGGTAAACGACAATTTGTGTTAGGGCACGCAAACCTCTACAATAGTCTTCCTACCGAGCGCATGGAATGCGCCAGGCGACTTTTTTTCGCCAACTTAAACATTACTTCGGCAATGTGTTAAGGAAGCTCCTATAGCTTCACTATGCACTGAGTGTTTAGACAAACGCATTAATTATTTGTTGGCGTGTGTGATTGTGTATGTGCGTATGCGTGCATCATGTATGTGTGTATTCGTAGTGAGCTACTAGTGCCTGTTTACATAGCACTAAAGAAATTCAACTAATTTCAAATAAAACCTGTAAAACCGCGACTTTTTTTTGTAGAATTTCCCCTCGATTTGTTAGAATTTCCCTATGTTTTAAGAGGGATCATATCGCAGGGACGACAAATGTAATCCATGTTAAAATCTACTTTTTTTGAGCTCATACGCCCTCGCCATAGGGCGTATGATGGTTTCATTTTTTTCAAAAATTTCCCTTATAACTTATAATTCAATTATCGTTCAGAATAAAAAATGTTACTTCCCGTTTTACGAAGCATACGCACATTTTTCATTTTTCACTGTTAAATCATTTACCTATCGAACCAATTAAACTTGATTTAGAGTCAAAAATGGCGCAACTATCGAGTTTCAACTCCCAAATAAACATGTTTGGAGCAATTTATTTTCAATGAATGGCTGATTGCGCAAGAGCTAATATGTTATGTGTGTTTCTAGTGACTCAATTTTTAATGATAATCATGTCTAAGATAAGTTATGAATTCATATTATCAATCAAATGATGAAATCATGAATTCAGTAAAAAAATAGAACATTAAGTTTTCATGTGATTGTTGCGGTCGCTCATGGGATTTTATAATTACAAATTAACTAAAAACTTAATACATGTTTAACATACAGTTTGATTTATTAATTGGTGGTGCTCAGAGGGTATTGTGGGTGCTCAAAGAGATAGGAAACATGCTGGTAGGGCCTGAGCCCTACCAGTAATTTCACATTTAACATTGAATGGTTTGTTTATGGGGGCTTTTAGGGCGCGTCGACTGCTAGGTCACTTTGAGCGCCCAGTAACGTTGATGGTAAGAATGACAATGAAATCTATAAGTTTAAGCCATTGGGCCCATATAACCTAATCCATTTTCCAGAAAATGAGGCCCGTGAGCCTTAACATAATGATTTGTTTTATGATGGCGGAACTCTGCATAGGTTATGCCATCCCCTAACACAAAATGCCTGATAGCATACAAATAGGTTTTTCCAGGTTATACTCCAGATTTTAGAGCATTTTTTAAATTACAGAACTGAACTTATTTAACTCTTTGGTCACTGCATCTTCCAGACACTATTCTGTACTTAAGAATGTATCTTACCCAGCAACATTGGAACAAAAATCTGACCAGAATGACCACGACCAATGTCATTCAGACGGAGTGAGTGAGACCGCAAAGCGGTCAACGAACGTAGTTCAGACAGACGGAGTGAGTGAGGCCGCGAAGCGGCCTCACTCACTCCGTCTGCACTATCCGCGAAGCGCCTCAACTAACGTAATCTTTACAGATGGGCCCAAATCCGACTTTGTCGTGCTTGCTTGTTGCCTTGCATTGGGTTTCAGGGATAACTGCTGTTTTCACTGCAACTGATTATGCAAAAGTATAACACTGATAATTTAGGCCGTAAAATAACACATGGTATAGGCAATGTGAAATATTAACAAAACGATAAGAAACTCTCACATCTCATAGCTTAAAAAAACTTAATATCAGTTTACAGATAAGCACATGCTTTGACCTTCGAATTCAACTCAGCAGGTGAGAATCAGAATAAAAATAAACTAAGTGCCACAGAAAGGTGCAGGTAATATTCGGCTTACTATTGCATCAAACAACAATGCTAATCAGTTGCCGACAAATGAATGAATCACTTCGCTGCTTCACGCCATGCATGCCTTACTAGTTAGTATGGTGATGCCACTAACCACCTGTTTTTCAGGTTTATGTTTAATACTGTGGACCTCAAGTTACTCATTGTCTACTTTCATAAGATCAAGACAAAAATGATACCGTCAAAGGAACCATGTCATGCCTGATTCTTGATTGAAAAAAAACAAAAACGTGACGCCATTACAAACTATTTCATAAGTCCAAAATGGAAATGTGCCTGTGATGTTTACGAGACAAAACATGTGGTCACTCATTGGTAACCGCTGGCTGGATTGAGTTTGGTGTGGCGCAGCTCCGGTGGCATTTCAACACATCCCTATGTGGTTAGAGATTAGTACCTCAGCGATTAGCTTGGGAGTGGTTTAAAGGAAGTGGTAAGATATTAATTTATAAGAAGTTAAAATCAGTTATTTGTTGCAAAATTCCCTCGGAAATGACATTGTAGTTACTAAATGTGATATTTTTGTATCAGTTGGTGGGTATAAGATATTGGGATTAACATCATAAATAATGGGATCGGTTGCTGGTAACATCCTGCCATACTCACCAAAATATTTCTAAAATTAACAAAGATAATCAGAGTTGTTTCGCATTGGGCCAGCCAAATTTGAAGTAAATTCAGCAAAGCAAGTATGACTTCAAGTATTTTTGTGACCGCCTGCACTGGTCAATTATCTAACCTTTTAATAGGTACGTTACCTAACCTACCAACTATAACCATGGCCGCCAGGCAGCCACTGCCATGCAGCGCTGCATGTAGGTATTGCATGCACCTGTTAGGTTTGGCTTTAATCTATGAAAAAACTTCAAATGAACACGAACAACTAACCTATAATATATTCCTTGGAAATTTATGAAAGATGTGCATATATCATGATTTACAGGCCAGTCTTTTTTATGTAATCATTTCCTTTTTAGTTTCTAAAACTTTAATAATTTTCATTCTGTGGTGATGAGGGACAGATACAAGGCAACTTGTGGTACCCTACCTAGGTAGTACAACATGTCCCCCAAAATCAGTCTTCGTGTACTCAGAATTGAAATTAGATTAGTTTAGAACTAAAAAGGGAAGATACATAATAGACCACTGTTTTCATATAACACTTACCTGAGACTTCAAATTTGCCGACAACTAAAGAAACACTTATATAAATACTAAGTATTAATAACAGTAAAAAAAAACACAGAGCAGGTACGCATTCCTTGGTTCATATAACTTGCACATTGCTGTAAACTAGATTCGAATTAATACGAGTGCGCCGCAGGATTACTAGAAGGGCCGATTTTGTGCGCCGATTTTGCCTACAGCGTTCCGCGAATGGTGCACTTAATGCAAACGTTTGGCCCCAAATTGGGGCCGAACGTTGCAATAGGATGGCCTTCGTAGGTCTAGTAACCCCTGCAATCGCTGGCATATTGTTGCACTTTGCAAATGGTAATTTGCAAAGTGTCTACATACTCAGCTTTCTCAGACATACTCTGGGGATATTACGGGAACGAAACACAAAAACACAGGCATATTGGTACAACTCAAAAGTAGTTGTAATTCAAAAAGTTTCTTTCAATCGGGGACTGTTCTTTTTTCGGGTGTTGATTAGGAATGTAGGGGCAGTAAAATATAGATGCTTTTTTCTGCATAATCATCCTGTTTGGGGAAAAGCTTTTGTGACTTCTAAGGCAAGCCTTTTGTGAATAGAGAGTTTCTCGATAAAAAGCTGAAAAAGTCGCGTTAAAGGAAGTTTTTGAAATTTTACTTGCAATTTTTTAGTGCTATGTAAAACAGGCCTATTGATTGCCCTTTTTTTTCATTTACGAGTCGGGGCATAATAGCCACTGTGTCTAGTGGAGACCCCATGTCTGTACAAATAAATAAATAAATAAATAAATCAAAGAATTAGATAAAATTATTCCCTAAGTCAAAGTTGCAAGTTTGGAAAAAAGAAAGAAACAAAACAAGTACCTAGTGTACCAACTTCACGAATGTCGATGACAACGGAGCATTTCCCTAACACGGACACTTGCCTTCCGTGTAAAAAAATCATAGGGCCAGAAATGAAATAAGTGCGCCAAGAAGCCTGACCAATCAGGGACGCCAAGAAGACGTCCCTGATTGGTCAATGAAGCAAATCGCCGACACTAAATAGGTAGCCGGCGATGCTCTTCGATGAGCTTCCGATTTAAGAGCCAGTTCTTATTGTTGCATAATTTGTTCAGAAAATCACTATTCTCATGGTAATATAAAGCATTGAATTATATAGAGTCAGAAAAAAATATTCAAAATTAATAATGTTGAAAATAAATGAAGCAATTTTTACAAGTTTAGTGTTGCGACCACTAACTAGCCTCTAGGCCGCCGTTAATATGCATCGGTTAACTGCCAATTTTGTTACCTTTATATTCAATGTCTGTTAGTTGTAGAGGATTGTCGGGCATAAAATCACAGCAAGCAGAACATAAAACATATTTTCCGCTCCATTGCGTAAAAAGCATTGCGGGTTGAATGATGAATTTACCATATATTTTGACTCGTCTGTCGATTTCAACCTTAACTCATTTTGTGTAGAAGAAGGCGAATATTTATATTTTATGGTCTAAAAAGTTAGATAGCAACAGAAAACACAAAACCTGTGTTTACGTTAATATCACTTTGTTTTGCAAAACATAACGGAGAAAAGGAGTAACCGCATCTTCCGTTAAATTTTTGACGATGTAATGGAGTAACGAGTAACTTTTTTTCGGAGTAACGGAGTAACGAGTAACGAAGCTATATTTTGAAGTAACGGTGCCCACCTTTGCCAAATGGCACATAACTTCTTTTCCATCTATCTTCGATATAGGTAGGTTTCTGTCTCATTATTGCAGTTGCAGCTAGCAATGATGTATACATATGCTATATGTAGCACACAACAAAGTTTGCCGCAGTTTTTGCGCAACTGACTGAGTGGTGTGTGGGATTGTGGAAACGGAAATTTCAGTGCCCAAATGAGAGGTAGTTTTAAACTTTGCATCAGCACCAGTTTCGTCCTGAACGTCGGCTTTTCCTAGACTGAACATCCTGAACGTCCTGGGTTTTCCTAGACTGAACATCCTGAACGTCTGGCTATTTCCTAGACTGAACATCCTGAACGTCCGGCTTTTCCTAGACTGAACATCCTGAACGTCCGGTCTTTATTCCTAGAACTGAAAACTTATAAGCCTGACCGTCCGATTAACAAATTGGTCACACAACTTTTTCGGTAATAAAAATTTTGGTAACCGATTGACACCACTACACTGAGAAAAGTAATGACTCCGTTCCACCTTGGACGCTTTGTCAGCACGTTCAGAACTCTTCATTTATTCCCTGTGCTCACACTAAAGCGCCTGAAGGATGCTATTACTATGTAACCAAGAATTGTGTCAGTATTTAACATGGACTTTGGAAGAGTTTGTTTTGGTGATATTAGTGTTTTGGAAGAGTTTAACTAATTACTCTTCAAAACTCTGTTTCGATGCTTCTAATTACTCTTCTAGAATGCCAAGAAAACCTCAACCCGCAATAAATACCACTCCTAAGCCCACCAGTGACTCTTCTAGCATTTTTTCAGAGCTTTCGTCGAGTCTTTCAAGTTTCACTCACCATTTTGTTTTAACATGCGCAGTAGCTGCAGTAGCCATTGTTGGTGTAGGCAGTGGCGGAGCTTTTTGGCCAACTAAATCACTATGTCCAGCGGCCGAGCGACGCTCGCTATATTTCGTGGACCGAGTAAATGTGAGCTAGTGTCTGGCGGACGATCGACGTGAGCTCGTGTCCGCTCGTCAGGAGCATTTTTTTCTTATTTCAAGTCATCCTTTATTCCTTGTGCAACGATTGTCGTTCATGATGCTTATTATCCTCTCTGGTATGTTTGTTACCCAATGCCTATGCATTTTGCCATTTTTATGGAGGCGTGCGTGTATAGTCAGGAACTGTATAGTTCCACCTAGTACCGCTAGAGGGGACTATCACCTCTGAGGCACTGTGTCCCACTTAAATGATGTTTTCTCTGCGGCTGTATATCTATCGTTATGTGCATTACGTTATCTACGAGGTGGCTAGTTAATTCATGGAACAAACTGTCCTACCAACTACTGCATAGTCCTGTTCGCCTATGATTTAACTCTGTCTGCCACCACTTAGCTACTTGTGTAGCCATAGATATGTATATAATTCGTGCATACCATTACTAATATATTTGGCCTCGGGCCTCTGGAGCTTTCTAATGGCATGGCATTTAAGGACTTCCATCCATTAAGTTGTATCAACGCTGCAGTTGATAAAAATATATCTAAGATCTCAGGATGTCTGAATTAGTAGATATTCAAAATTTGCGGCTGAAATCATTTTATCTACTATCACTATTTGAATAAAGTAGAGCTTTAGCAAGATATTGAAATAATTTTGAAATGGTTCTAACAAGAGCAGAAAGAGTTTTGAATGGGTAGTTTAGAGTAAGCCAGTATTCTAAGAGAGTCGGGGAAGAGTTTTATAGAAATCCATAGTTTTGCAAGAGTCAAAGCAGAGTTATGGAAGAAGGATGCAAAGAGATTTAGAGAGAGTCGAAACAATGAATCTTAGAAGAGTCGGTGACGAGTTTTGAAAGGGTTGTAAGAGAATTGCATGGAGTTTTGGCAGCATATAAAAGAGTAAACAAAGGTGTTGGAGAGAGTCGATGGAAAGAGTCACCATTAGAACTCAGTATGACTTATACTCTGGTATGACTCTTTCTCTGTAAGAATATTGGAAGATGCAGGATCAGAATGAAAAGAGAGCTTCAAGAGAGTGTTTTTAGCTGAATTTGGAGTCGTGGAAGAGCTTTGGCCTGGACCGAAAATGACAACTCTCCCCAATGTGCTTTAACGAGTCAACTTTTTATCATTGTACTGTATACCATTAACCACCTCTAACCCCGTCCCTTTGCTAACCGCATGTGCTGCCTGATAGTGTATCCAATGTGTTATCCCACCTCTAAACCACCTCTAACCCACCTCTAACCCACCTCTAATCCAGCTCTAACCCACCTCTAACCCACCTCTAACCCTCTAACCTCTAACCTCTAACCCACCTCTAACCCACCTCTAACCCACCTCTAAACCACCTCTAACCCCCTCCTCTGTTCGTTTCAGGAGCTGCAGCAGAGTCTCGTCTCGCACGTCTCGACGCTGCTGGACTTCACAGAGTCGCTGATCAGTCGCAGCGACTCCTCCTCCCTTACACAGCCGGCCGTCACCGGGCCCTGCTGTCTGACCGCCGTCACCAATGGTCAGACCAGCACCCAGCACCAGCCGTCTCGGCACCAGCACCAGCACCAGCCCCAGCGGAACCACTGGCACCACTGGCACCAGTGGGGTGACCACTGGTGGCGTGGAGGGCAGTGACGGAAGTAGCGTCAGCAGCGCAGAGTCGGCCGCAGGTGCTGACATCTACCGGCCAGCGGCGGCGGACGGCGCCGAGTCGGCCGCAGGTGCTGACATCTACCGGCCAGCGGCGGCGGACGGCGCCGAGTCGGCCGCAGGTGCTGACACCTACCGGCCGTCAGCGGCGGACGGCGACGAACTCATGTCTCTGCTGGAGACGATCGAGGCGCAGGGACTCCAGCTGACGCGGGATAATGAGCGCAGTGAGGCGGCGGGACGGTGCGCCTGAGTGCCGCAGCCGCAGGGTCTGAAGGGGGACGCTGGACTGAGGCCGGCGGCAGGAGATGGCCGCACCGCTGCCCCTGTGTCTAATGCGACACAACTGTTAGGTATTACGTTGTGGGATGTAGGTGCGATGTCTAGAGGCGGCGGAAGTTTTGGGGTTGGCGTAGGCTGGAGCCTGCTTGAGTTGGTGAGGTCCTCGCTCCGTGGGACTGGTGCCTGGTCAGATTGGTTCTCGTTGCTGGTATTTGGGAGCGGGTCTCATGATCTGTGTCCTACTGGGAACATTCTGGCTCAGGTCTGTCGATAGGTCGTGTCTGTTACTCTGTCTTGTCTGTGTAGTACAGTGATGGAAACTGACCAGGCTGCTGCCGCATGTTAGCTTATGTTAACGTGGGTATTAAGTTGGGTACATCTGAACATTCGGAGTTATCTCAGCTGTGGTGGTGGTGGTGGTGGTTGTGGTGGTGGTGGGTGTGTCTGTCTGTCTGTCTGTCGTCTGTCTGGTCTGTCTGTCTTGTCTGTCCTGGTCTGTCTTGTCTGTTCTGTCTGCTGTCTGTCTGTCTGTCTGTCTGGTCTTCTGTCTGTCTGTTGTCTGTCTGTCTGCTGTCTGTCTGTCGTCTGTCTGGTTGTCTGTCTGTCTGTCTGTCTGTCTTCTGTCTGTCTGTCTGTCTGTCGTCTGTCTGTCTGTCTGTCTGTCTGTCTGTCTGTCTGTTCTGTCTGTCTGTCTGTCTGTCTGTCTGTCCCTGTCTGTCTGTCTGTCTGTCTGTCTGTCTGTCTGTCTGTTGTCTGTCTGTCTGTCTGTCTGTCTGTCTGTCTGTCTGTCTTGTCTGTCTGTTCTGTCTGTCTGTCTGTCGTGTCTGTCTGTCTGTCTGTCTGGTCTGTCTGTCTGTCTGTCTGTCTGTGTCTGTTCGTCTGTCTGTCTTGTCTGTCTGTCTGTCTGTCCTGTCTGTCTGTCTGTCTGTCCGTGTCTGTCTGGTCTGTCCTGTCTGTCTGTCGTCTGTCTGTCTGTCTGGTCTTTGGTCTGTCTGTCCTGTCTGTCTGTCTGTCGTCTGTCTGTCTGTCCTGTCTGTCTGTCCTGTCCTGTCTGTTGTCTGTCCTGTCTGTCTGTCTGTCTGTCTGTCTGTCTGTGCTGTCTGTCTGTCTGTCTGTCCTGTGCTGTCTGTCTGTCTGTCTGTCTGTCTGTGCTGTCTGTCGTGTCTTCTGTCTGTCTGGTGCTGTCTGTGCTGTCTGTCTTGTCTGTCTTGTGATGGCTGTCTGTCTGTCTGTCTTGTCTGTCCTGTCTGTCTGTCCTGTCTGTCTGGTCTGTCTGTCTGTGTCGTGTCTGTCTGGTCTGTCTGTCTGTCTGTCTTCTGTCTGTCTGTCCTGTCTGTCTGTCTGTCTGTCTTGTCTGTCCTGTCCTGTCTGTCTGCTGTGCCTGTCTGTCTGTCTATCTGTTCTGCGTCTGTTCTGTCTGTCTGTCGTCTGTCTGTCCTGGTCTGTCTGTCTGTCTGTCTGTCTGTCTGTCTGTCTGTCTGTCTGTCTGTCTGTCTGTCCTGCTGTTTCCTGTCTGTCTGTCTGTCTGTCTGTCTGTCTGTCTGTCTGTCTGTCTGTCTGTTCTGTCTGTCTGTCTGTCTGTCGTTCCAAGAGATCGTTTGTTACTGTTTCTGTCTGCCCCGCGTCAGGTGTTCTCTCCGCGGTGACCTCCACCAGGCTGAGAGGTTTGCCGGTCCTGCGACTGCCAGGAACAGCTGGACCGTTGTCTGTGTTCTGTTGAGAGTCTGCTACAAGGAGAGGGACGCCTCGCAGTCCAGCTGGGCCCGTTCGAACTAGTCAGGGTCAAGAGTCAGGATCAGGGGTCAGGACAGGAGGCAGGAATCAGGGGTCAGGACAAGAGGCAGGAATCAGGGGTCAGAAGTCAGGACAGGAGACAGGAATCAGGGGTCAGGGGTCAGGACAGGAGACATAAATCAGGGGTCAGGGGTCAGGACAGGAGGCAGGAATCAGGAGTCAGGGTCAGGACAGGAGGCAAGAATCAGGAGTCAGGGGTCAGGTCAGGAGGCAGCAATCAGGGGTCAGGGGTCAGGACAGGAGGCAGGAATCAGGGGTCAGGGGTCAGGACAGGAGGCAGGAATCAGGACAGGAGTCAGTACAGGAGGCAGGGGTCAGGACAAAAAACGCAACCAGCTATAAAAAACATATCTTTGCCAACTTCGGACAGCTGGTGGACCTCTACATAAAGAAGACCTGTAGATAGGAGAAAATGCAAACCTATTTTGTTGCATGTATTGCGATAACTATATCACAACTGAGACACCCAATGGATTGATAGCGCCCTCCTGCGCCGTTCATAATTGGCCATTATGCGCGCCAAAGCCGAGATCTATTCCGGCGTACAAGGCTCGACACTCATTGACAGTTTTACTGGCCTGTTAAAAACAAAATGCGTACTGAAAGATTTAATACCTGATATACAACTCGTTAACATCGCATGTCTGTGGATAACATACACAGGATTAGGGTGTACGATCGAGCCTCTACTATACTGCTTAACAAAACCTATAGCTGGAACACCTTTTTAAGCTCGAACACTTTCAATAGATCGAATACACTTAATACAGCTTTTATCTTACGAGCATAGTGGCATTTCAGAAGACGGCATACAGATCATCACCCAAATGGGAGTGCAGCTTCGTATAAATAATGTTACCAAGAGTTCAAAAGACATGCTCTGATTCTCCGCTCGACGTGACTATGCCTTTGACCCATGGGCCATGTGTATGCGATTGTGGTTAAAGGGACACTGCCACCTTAACATTAAATTTGTGTTGACGAGATAGCCATTTCCGTGCTAGGCATTGGAATTATGTATGGTATAAGTTAAGACAACCACCGAGGTCGAATCACAAAGAAATTTGAGTTTGGTTTTGACATCTGTAACATCCCCAGTCCCCAGTGTATTTGAACGGGGACCCTGATTTGATGACGTCGTCACTCTTTGCTAAATGTTGATGATAGTCGTCTTGTTTTATATTTGGCCATACATTAGCCGTGCATATGACATCGTAAATATTTTTTATGTTCCCGAAATTCCTTCATATGACGTCATCAGTCCAAATATTAAAAGTTAACTTCTTATGAAATTGAGCACTGCTTGAGATAAACAAATGTCATAACAGTGTTCGGCAGCAATTACTTCATATTTAGCACCACAAGCGTCGTACATTTTATATTTTTTGGAAG